>CAJUYH010000176.1:0-83199 GCA_910591685.1 Galerucella tenella | reverse complement strand
TAATATTGGTGAGTGCTGTCGTGCACGAAGTTCGATTTTACGTTACATGATCTCAAAGATATTAATGTCCATTTTTGTTATTGTTATGTTGATTTATGCTTATATTCCATATATGGATACCTATTCCATATTTGGTTACTCATTTGTGATTTTGTTTTTTGTGTTAGATTTTAATTTGATAACTAATATATTTGATTAAAGGCTGTTAATTACTACATATAAATGTATGACTGATTAGTAAAAACATTAAACTGATTTAATTTATATGTTTTTTTTATATCCCAAAAACAAAATGGTAATCCATATTTTTTGGTGACTTTCCTCAATTAATGTTTGTTCCAAAAAACATCTAGTTATTTGAAAAATTCTAATAGTGTGCGTTAAACAGTTAATATATAGTTATGAAATCAAACAATTTTATTTTGTTAAATCTACATTTTATTTAAACTTAAAGTGACGCGTTTAGCTAACACAGTAGCTTTATCAAACGAATGTGTTAGCGAAACGCGTCACTTTAAGTTTAAATAAAATGTAGATTTAACAAAATAAAATTGTTTGATTTCATAACTTACTATGGATCTACATCAAGTAAAAGCGTCATCTATTCAACAGTTAATATATACTTAAATATACTAATAAAAACCTAAACTCTATATATCTTAAGTAACAACCCCTCGTAGTGTTGATATTGCTAGAAGTATGAAGTGTGAAATTTGCACACCCTTCGAAGTATTATGTAAACAGTGGTAGCAGTGTTAGAGACGCTACGTTCTTGTGAGATACGCGATATTATCAGACTATCTCTCGCGTAGTTTTCTTGAATATTCCATTCAACTTGTACGAAACTTGATGGGCATCTAAACAAAGAATACTTTGCTAAAGTGAATTTCCATGAATTGATTATTACATTAGTTGTTTACTTGATAAATTGAATAATATTTGTCTATTTACATTCAAGTAATAGTTACCACAGGAAATCCTGCAATTTGTATATAAGCTAATAACTTCCAAAACTAAATAAAATTTCCGTTTTTTGCTCTCGGGATTGAAACGAAATTGACAATGACAGATAACCAAGTTTAACCTACATTATTTTCAATTCAAGGACTAGTTCAATTTCTCAATTTATGTTGTTGAAGTTAGGTTGGTTGAAGTTGGTGGTGGTAAGTTTAGGTCTATAGAACCTTCTTACCTAAACATATTGCAAACATTTAGCGGCCTAACAAAGCAGATTTGATAGGTAAATTAAATACAACAAATTCAGTGCGATTTTATTTTGAAATCCGAGAATATGAGATTCTTAAAAAGATCAAAAAGTAAATCCATAATAACAAAACCATTTGGATAATAAACACAATTCACAGAATGGCTATTACTTCGATAACTCCCTCAATACGTTGTAAACACCCTCTCAGTGAGTACTTTATTCAAAATCATCATTATTTTCGTTTTATACAACTCTAGAGGGGTGGCTAACGGTAACGTTACATACTAAGGCAGGAAATAGTTATTTGTATACTAAGGCCGCAAAATGCTTTTTCGCGTTCCGAGAGAGAGATTATCGCCGAGGCCGCTCCGGCCGAGGCAAGATAATCTTGAGGTCGCGAAAACATTTCGCGGCCATAGTATACACAATATTTTTCGTGCAACCGTGAAAATTACATAATTTCAATAAACATTATGTCTCTTCAGAAAAGACAGTTAGTTTTTGGTTCGAAATACATTGTTATTGTCATATTTCAGAAATGTCAAATGCTGTAGTGGCGTTCAGTTTGCCGGCAGTCACTATGGGAACGGCCGTAAAAATTCAGTTTGCCGGCAGTCACTATGGGAACGGCCGTAAAAATTTTTGTCGGCCGTCACTCTGGGTAACGGCCGCAAAATATCATTTTGCGGCCTCTGTTGCGGCTGCAAAATGCTTGTTTTGCGTCCGGTTGCACGAAAATGAATTTTTTTTATTCATCGTCGTATAAATGCTTTATGAAGACTAAAAAAAAAGATAGAATCCTTGAACACAGGTCCGCTCGACATTTGGAGATCCGTGCAAACACTTAGTTGAGTCCACCGAACATGTAATGGGATATCCTACTCAAGCACGCTTAGTCCTCAGTGGATTTTCATACGAGTCTTCAATGGCCAACTTCGAAACGATATCAATTTCTCACGCAAAATTTTCGTATTGCACGTCCTTAATCTTTCTGTAATGGAAATACAGACGTAAATAATCTACTCAAACTCACTAAAAATAACTTAACTGATCGTTTGAACCAATGGTATAGATTACAAAGTTTCTAAAACAACCAATTAGTTTTACACTACAATTGTGATTTTATTTATTCCAGTAAGAATATAAATACAAAATATAACAATCTAAAGTTAAAACGTTTGACGTCATCCTTTTGTAAATCATTCGAACTTTTATCTATCTTCCGGTTTTGTAGCTTTCATTGCATTGCACTTTTTTCAATCATAAGATATTTCAAATTTAAAGGAACGGTATTGAGTAACAATATCTCATCTCTATCCTTTTCGATGTGCACAATTCGTGTGACGATTACAAAATGCTTTGGCAGAACATGGTTGTTAGTCAGCCCCAAAACCATTTGTCACCAGCCATTCGTAAGGCTTTATTGTCGTTTAAATGGCATAAAAGCGGCGAAATCGACTTGAACTTCGACAATATGCGTCGACTTTCAAACGCTACTAAGTGAATCAAAGATAAATCCATTCTCGGAAACAAAAATACATTTCAGTTTCTTTGAATAAATAATACAGATTTTAAATGGAAATGATTATTCATAATTTATATATTTTTTTAAAACTCCACCATTGTACATTTAATATTTATTGTAGTAGTGTGGTGAAATTTGAGCATAAATTACTTTTCAACATTTGGGATTTATATATAATTTGGATCCCGAGGGAAGGCTAGTGGTTTCTCCGGTCTTATTCCTTGAAGAAATCTTCGGATACCGATAGGCTTCAGTTTGGGCAAGCTTTCTTCTCCTATTCAGCAGTTTCCTGGGTGTTGTGTTCTGGGATTCTGTGGGTAACCTTTCACTCATCTTCACTTAATTCATCATTGTTTCTACAATAATTAGTCGCCAGTCCCGCTGTAAACTAAATGTCAAGAGGGCCTGCCACAAATACGATTGGTATGTCAAAAATACCAAAGGATCGCCGGCCGCGAGCATAAGTAGTTTTACAAATATCCCACTTTTTTACAATTCAATAAACAGGGTGATAGATTAGTGTGATAAATCTTAGCAAGTCGGTTATTGTAGAAGATATGGAAAAAAAGTAATGTACTTATAAAAATTGTAGATAGCTTTACGCTTCATATTTATTTAAGTAGTAGTTCAGTAAATGAAAGGATAAAGCTCCTGGAAAGTCTGTGAAGACTCCACTTTGGGCTCAATTTGTAGGTCACGACAGGTGTTTTTAAACGAAAAGAACTTAATGCGAATGAGTTTAAGGAAGAGGGGGAAATAGCCCCCTGAACCCTGGAAAACGGGTTTCTTGCTATTATCTGGCTTGATATGCGAATTAGAGAATTTTTCTCAATATAAAAAATGAAGAACGTCTTATTATCTACAGAAATGGTTCCTATCATTTTTTTCGAAAATCTGATAGTTATCGAGATAATGAGACCTAAAAGTCTCCTAATTTCAGCTGCTGCTCTGCCTGTAGGAATTCTGCTGTCTATGCATTAACTTGTAAGTGGGCGGACGAATTGTTTCATAACTCGGCAAAAAATTGACATTTTCCGATAGTTCAAAGTTCATCGCAATGCGAAGACCCGTAGCTATCATTCCATGTGACTTGCAGCTCGTTCGTACTTGACGAAAATATTTAAAAAAGCGGTCAAAGTTTTTTTCCACAAGATTTTGAAAATATTTCCATTAATTTGTTCATATTTAAAAAAAAATATGGTCTTTCATCCTATTTTTTTTTATAATGGAGGTCTTGTATGATCTCAGAAAAAAATAAACAAATCAATTTTTTACCAAAACGCAAGAAAGGTATTAAAAAAAATTCCTGTGATCATTCAAGACCCCCTAAGGTTCCGTTATAAATAAAAAATTACCATAAAAGACTATTTTAAAAAATATATGAACGAATTGATGAAATAGTCTCAAAATCTTGTGGAAAAAACTTTGACCGCTTTTTTAAATGTTTTTGTCAAGTAAGAACGAGCTGCAAGTCACATGGAAGGATAGCTACGGGTCTTCCCATTGTGATGAACTTTGAATAATCGGAAACTGTCAATTTTTTGCCGAGTAATGAAACAATTCGTCCGCCCGCTTACAAGCTGAGGCATAGACAGCAGAATTCCTAGAGGCAAAGCAGCAGCTGAAATGAGGAGACTTTTAGGTCTCATTATCTCGATAACTATCGAATTTTCGAAAAAAATTATTGGGACCATTTCTGTAGATAATAAGACGATCTTCACTTTTTATCTGAAAAAAAATTCTCTAATTCGCATATTGAGCCAGATATTAGCGAGAAACCCGTTTTCCAGGGTTTAGGGGGCCATTTTCCCCCACTTGTGACCTTCAAATTGAGCCCAAAGTGAAGTCTTTAGCGACTTTTCAGGAGCTTTCGATATTTTCAGGTGTTCAGTTACTGGACTATAGTTACAATGTTACAGGTTGTTGTATATCAAAGTTATGTTTTTTTTAAGAGAACAGCCTATGTATATTACTACTATATTGTAATGCCATCTTTCGAAATAAACTGAGCCTTTAAATTAGGTAGAAATCAAGTTTGAAGGTTGCTTTACAAACAAACTACAAGTGAAGCTAATATAAAGCGTGTAAAAATGCATTCTCGTGTCATACATTTCATATCCGATCCGATTTATATTCGCTTCTACCTGATAAATAATCCAAAAATGTCAGTTTTGGTATGTTATCATTTGTCGTTCCGTGTTATAAATAAGGATTGAATATTTTTATGAATTTTGTTTTTGATTTCCTTTATTTATTTATATTCAGGAAGATTGTTTTTATTAAAAATGCAACGGTTCACTAAAGCAATTCAATATTTGCCGTTTGATTTCGAATAACGTAAGACGTCGAAGTTGTAAAATGTTTTTCTCGTAAAATATTTCCGGTTCATTCTGGAGAATATTGAATAGTCTCCGGCGGATGGGACAGAGAAATTTTATGTGCGGGTCATATAATCTCCAGAAGTCTTGAAATTCAGCTACAACCAGTTCCGTTGTAACCTTACCGGCTTTTATTATTAATATTCCATAAAACGCATTCGACGTCGAAATTTTATTAACAACATATTTTTTATTTGCAGGTAAGCTCACCTCGAGTCGAGTGCGCATCAAAATACCGTAAGTTTTATATTTCAATTACTCCACAGCTCATATCCGAGGAATTTGTCCGCAGTTTCTTGGTCGAATGTGTTTGTAGAGCAATTTGGGAAGCTCTACTTGGCGTTATTAAGGTTGAGAGAGCGCAAAAAGTATAATAAAAAGAGGAGGAAACGCGGCATAAAACAACGGAGGTCATAAAAACGGTCATATCTTTTCCAACAGGTAACGAAACAACGCTCCTTATAATACAACAATATAATTCAAAGCCCCATTCTCCATCCGACAACAATCTGTTCTTGAATTAACAACTTTAAGCCACCAAAATGAAATCGCAGACAATTCATCTCGAAAGTAATTGGTTTAATATTGAATAAAGGTTTATCAAATTACTTCGCTTCAATCTCACATTTTTTTATTATTTGAAATTCATTTTATCTTAGTTCATTTGATTTGCGTTGAAAGAAAAGTTAATTATATTCTGTAACTTCGGAGATCCCAATATTTGGAATTAAGACAGCTGTCGCTGGATAGTGGTCGCATTTATCGTGCTAGTTTCCAGTTTTGAACCTCATTTATATTGAAATACTTGAGTGAATATTATTTTTGGATAATACGTTTTGACATTTGTTAGAATTTTGATGTTGACCTCAGGATATAAAGAATACTTGGTTTCTTACCCTAACGGTTTTGTGATTTTAAGTAATGCCTAAAAGTTATATTTAAAATGTTACTGCGAAATGAAGCAGTGTGCCATCCTGTTAAAACCAGATTCTTCGTTCTAAATTGGTGGGTATTTGAATATCGGAAAAAGATGGATCAGATCAGGAATTGATGTATTTTGTAGAAGATCCAGATATAATCACCCTGTTAAATTTTCATTGAAAAAATATGGACCAATTATTGTATTTATTAAAATACTATCCCATACGTTGGTTATTGTGCTCTTTGCGACCAGTGTGGATTTTCATCAGACCAATAACAAGTGCTTTACTGGTTAACGTTGCTTCGTCCGGAAATAAAACGTTGTCAATAAAATTATTCTGGTTTTTCATATACTCGCAGAATTCAGTTCTTCGGTTAAAGTCGTCTCCAGCCAATTTTTGGATAAGACACACTTTATAAGGGTGGTATTTCACCTTTTTAAAATTCTTTGATACTGAAGACTTTCCAATATTAAAATTCCCAGATAATCCTCATGTACGGTGTGGATTTTCTACTGCTGACAAAGTTATGACATGTTAAATTTTTTCATTAATTTTTGGTCTGTCTTGCTTTGCCGTATCCCTCACATATCCTAATGTATTTTGGCTCTACTCTGCTCACCGTAGATTGTGAAATAGGTTCACGATCTGGGTGTCTTTGATGGAATAATCGGCTTGTTAAGTCCGCATATTATCGCCAATACCAATCATCAATAATATTTCAATCCTATCAATTTGTAAAAAAACAGTTCAATCATCTCTGAAGCGTTAAACTGTCAAACTAACTAGCTAATAATGAATTTATGCGTTGCTTTATGATCGCACTGTATAATAAATAGGACTAGTCCTATTATTATTCATAAAAACATTCATCTTTATATGAATGACAACTATAATTTAAAATAAAGAGATTTCAATCTTGTCAGCCTAAGGATAGAAATTTGATTACTTTTTTATGTCAGCAAACTGAATTTGGCTAAACTATTCGACAGACAACAAATACTTGATTTATATTCATACGATATTGTAATTTTCCAATCATCTTAATCTCAATGTACCAATATCTTCTGTAAGTTCCTTGTGGCATTATTCATTATTTTTTCTCTTATTTTTTTGGGAATCAAACCACAATAATTTTTTTATTTTATTTTATTTTTTTCGACGTTTCGGTAGCGTTCCAGCTACCTTTGTCAAGATTAACTAATAATAAAATAATTTTTGGTCCCTATCTGACACAACGAAAAAAATATGACAACTAGACAATCAATAATATTTTGAAGTAAGACTACAAAACTTTGTTGTACCACTTTTTTCTCTCCTATGTTCATTATAATGTAGATATATGTACAGTTGAACTTCTAAGAATTGCGAGTACTAAAGCCATACATTTTCAGTTTGATGAAATATTCCTAGGTATAATACTGTTCTATTGTAGTTACCATGAACTTATCAATAAGTATAACAATTAAGTGGCTTGCTACACTCTACCCTGATTAACTTAAATAGCTGATACCTTCAAAGTTTCGGAAATTCCTACCTCTCAGTGTACACTACATTGTTATGAATTTTCTAGGCAAATACTTCATACTGATCGAAAAGATCAACTTCGTTAGTTTTTCTGGTCAAAACAAGTGATTGTTCATTATTCAGTGCATAATATGCACACTACACGAGATTATATGGTTTGGTTCTCCTCAATCTCCGGACAAACTGTTGATAAAGCAGCAGCTGAACAGCTTCTGTGAAGCTTAAATCAAAACCGGTTAGTCACAAAACCCGTTCAACAGGTTGCAGGTCTTAAAAACCGGTTTTCGGTCTCGTTTCACAAAAGTTCTGATACTGCAAACCGGTTCTACAAAACAGGTGAGACAAAGATAGCCCAAGGTTGAGGTCACAGCTAAACTGGTTCACAAATTTGTTAAACAGGTCCATTACAACATCAGTTAGTGTCACAAGATTGATATATGCTACTGTATCGCTTCAAGATAGATATTATTTTATTTGTAATAAACAGTTTCCATAATCGAACAATCACAATATTGAAAATTGTAATATTTTATTAACTCAACCAATTGACGAAATGGATTTTATGAAATAATTCAATTGCTATGACATTTTTATGGAAATGAATTGATGAGTTTTTGAATATACAGATTATTTTCACGCATTTCATCCTTTCGTAATCCCATAATGTGACTGTATTATATTAAACCGATCCATTTGTAAATCCTCGTTGATATTCTAGAAAGCGTCATTCCAACTGTGGTTTTTAACCAGTTTTCCGCCATTTATAACTTGCATTTCGTAGCAGACAATTTAATTTGTTTTCAAAACGAATTTGATAATGTGGTCATGTATAAATTCAATGGAACAACAATGTGTGCATATACACATATGATTGAATTTTTGAATAACCAATAAAATGTTCATTGTAATATATTCCAGGATTCCATGATATATGGGAAAAACTTATTTTTCATCCACATTGTTTCTATGTATACAAGGATTGTCTTTTATACTTTGCATATAGAGCTAGAAAAAACATTGTAGATAGATGGATATTCTATCGTTACATCGTTAAACTAGTTGTTTTTTGACAATAATTGACTTTAACTGCTTTCTGTTCTTCCATCTACAGGTAGGTATCCAACGAGAAACTAATTTTTTACAGATAATTCTTTATGTAAAACTTTTTCAAATTAAGTATTCAAAATGACATAATGACAATGACAAAATGACAATAATGTACATAATCGACATTTTCATGTCCCTTCCACGTTTAAATTATCCATACCAATAAAAATTGACTGACTCATCAACTTCCAAAAATTTAGTTCAGATACATTTTTTAATAAAGCGATCTGAAATGTTTGCGTCAAGTTGACTAAGCAGACAGACAGACAAAAGACAACCATCAAATAAAAAGAACTGCTTAGTGCTTAGATTGTTTGACTTAGTACATAGTGTTTTCCAATTTAATTATCAAAGGTACCACGAGTGCTTCAAATTTTATCGATAATTTTTTCTTTTCCACGAAAACTTGTTTATTTGGCAAAAAAAATGAAAACAAACCGATTGATAAAATCACGAGTCCTTAAGGACGAGGGATTTTATCTAAATTCAGTTTGTTTGAATGTTCATGCCTCAAATAAACAATTTTGAGTGATGAAAATAAAAAATTATGTGATAAAATTTGAAGAGCGAGTTGTATTTGGGAACATTATTTTTTTCAACAATTTAAAAGTTTGCATTACCTGAATGTTCAATATTCTCCTGGGTGATGGGACTGAATCGGTTTGTGTTCATTTTTCAATAAACTTAGAAGCACTTTTAGTTGTCAATAATGACAAATTCAAAGTAAAATTTTGACGTTCCAATGTAAACAAGGTATTAATGATAAGGAAGCAGAATTATCAGTATAATACCGAATGATTGGCTAGAATAAGTTATTGCTATTGATTAAAACCACCAAAATGTCAGATTTTGCAAGTGAAATAAATAATCAGTTAACATTTTCACCAACTAACAGCTGACAATACTTTGAGAAGATCACTGCACTATTTTCCAAATTTTTTCACATTCACAAAAGTGTTAAATCCTGCTGGAAAATTAAATGGAGAAGTTGATTACTTGGGTCTTGGAGAAATATAAAAATGGGGAAACATGACGCTGCATACTACTCGAAATTTACAAGACTTTTATGAGATTAGGTTGCCCATTTGGAAGTCCATCAGCTTTTTAAAACCACGTTGTAGAATTATTCACGTGTAAAATACCATCTTATCTTGTATTTTAAATACTTAAATGGTAGCTGGGAAAAAATAGGTTGGAAAACAGAAAACACATGAATAAAAAATTTCCACACTTCAACAAAAACCCTCCGAAACTTTCGCTTATTACATTGGAAAGCACCTTGCTCGTGGACACACAAGATCCGTAGCCATTCATGGTAAATTATGGATGGATGCTTTAAATAAACCCATTTGTTGGAATATATAAGAAAAAACGAGGTCTATTATTTTGCAACATCCACGCTGTTGTGTTGAAGAGGTTACAAAAAAATGTACAAAGAAAATGTGCTGTTTTTGATCTATTATTTTTGCTTCTGGTTGGACTCGATCCAACACACCTACAACTTAACGGGATGCGATACAGATAGAAACCAAGGCCAGCATACTTCCTCTTTTGCTGCCTATGTATATACAGGTTGCGAAAATTCTTATCGCCACATACGATTTAAACAAGTACGACAAGGAAAATATGAGAAAAACTTCTTGAAAAATAGAGAAGAATAATTGTGTGCAGTCAGCAATGGGCGTGTTTAGTTCCTTCTAACAAAAACGTTGCACATGTGTTCAGTGCCTCCCTATTTTAACCGCTGTTGCCAGAAGCGCAGATTAATTTGTACAGATGATATTTTTGTCTCGTTATCGTTAACCTTTTTCGAGCTCATTCACTATTAGGTAAAACTAAACACTTTCATCCGGCAACAGTGTGGGAATTCACATTTAAACTTTTATTCCTTTATCTTTTCGCTATATAAACGTTGATCACGTTGGTAGCGCATGCCATTGTATTTGAAAATAAAACAATTACAATGCCTTCAATAACATGCGAAAAAGTGCAAATTATAAAATGGTATTTTGGAGATCATTCGGCTGATGCAATAGCTAATTTGTTTATTGTGGCATCCCTCCAGTGGGGATAGACAATCTGACCCGCCCAACGCTGACTGCGTACAATTATTCTTCCCTCTCTATCATATTTTTCTTGTCGTGTAAATCATATGTCGTAGAAAAAGTATAGTAGGCAATTCGCAACAAAATGGCCATTTTGCACTCGTATAAATTGCAGCAAATTTCATACTCGTGCAAAATGGGCATCATTTTGTGCTCATTGCATAATATACTACTATATTTTTCCATCAAATAATGGAATAAATCAGAAACAGTTTTATTTATAACATTAATAAGCGTCCACTCATGATTTTTGTTTGAAAAAACATTCTGCTACATCCGAAAAAGCCGCTTTTACGACGGACTTCAGTATATATACCTACATTGAATCTTAATTAATGGAAAAGTAACAACAAATTAACTTTGGTTAGTTATAATAAAGAACGTCACTCAAAATAAACAAATAAGTTCCATACCGTTTAGTCTGGAAATGGTTATCGGCGATGAAAACATGCTAACGTTTCGTAATTAACAGACTTTATCGTTAAATTAGTTCCAAAACTTATACACGTTCCACTTTGCAAAGTGAAGTTTATTCAAGATAAAAATTCCTGAGGCTAGAAAGTGTCGATATCCATTAGCATGCCTCTGCATTCCACCATCCGAGTTCTGTAGATGTAATATAGTTCGAGTAGGATGTGATCAAAGAGGATGCTGCTCGAGGGCAAGTATTGCAACACGAACAGACGTCCGGATGCCGGAGTCTGTTGGACGTCGGTGGCTTCCAATCAGTCGGCGGGCAGGTAAACGGGTCCCGGGGGATAATGCCGGAACACACACGTACCTAACTGACTCGTCCCCTGGGTCCCTAGACGAAACTGTCGTCGATGGACATAACTATAAATTCAGGAGGTCGACGCGCGGCGGTAACGCCACAGTTTCGGCTGGATTTGCAGAGGGCAAGGCTAACGACTTTACGCACTACCATAACATATACATTCTGAACCGGGATCAGAGATGGGATTCGGTCTGCAGACCAGGCGGATACAGGTAAACTTAATGGAACGTAGTGGAAAACTTTCGTTTGGTTTATTTAAATGAAATAAAACATGTATCAGGATTATATTAAGTTAATTCGTTGTTTACTATGACTAGTTATTCTCTGATCATTTCTCATAGTTTCCGATTGCAGTTACAACAGATCTATGTTGTTATAATTGATGGAATCGCATATAAATAACAAACAGTGTAAAACTTATACAGTCCGTTTAAGAAGTGTCCGGAATTTTATATTATCCCTAATTCAAATATATTCCTTTTTTGTAATATATAAGTAGATTGCGTCATTGTTTTTATATATTTACTTAGAAAAGTTCCTCGAAGCGTTTAAAACGTAAGTCCAATTTACGAAACTGAAAAAGTATATGAAGCAACTAAGAGAATGAAAAATTACACAAATTATCACTAAGAAATTCCTGGAATCACAACTCTACAAATACAACGGAAAACTGATTTTTGACCAAAATATTCTTAGAAGGAGTCTTCAAACGATATTTGTACATTTGTCAAACAGAGAAAAATGGTGAGCAGTTTGAGTTACTTCAGATATATTTTGTCAATTTCCATATTTCATGAACAATCCAACAACGCTGCAAATGTCCACAATGATGACGTGAACGCAACTTTACTAGGCATTTCAATGATCTCTTTTTTTTGTAAGCTTATTAACAATTGAGTTCCTTGTAAATATGAGTGAAAGAGGTATGTATTGTAATGAATACATTATACTGAATAAAACTATCATTGATTTAAATCGATGTTATTATGTCTACATGTACTTACCAGACATAAAATTCATGTTTTTCCTGTATAAACTTTTGGTCGTTGATTTTGCAAGTTATTCCATCAACAAGTTGAACAGAACGTGTTCAATTATCAGTCTTTTCAGAAAATTCACAAAAAAGTTAATGTCATGAGCCAATATCCAGATTAAATTCTTCTTTCTCGATACTTACAAACGCCCATTACGTTTTATCGTCGGGGCCATATCCATGAACCAAGGGTTACTTGCATTTTTATATCCTACAAAAGAGAGGTTGTGTTTGGCCCCAAGGCGCTATAAGGAATCACGTTTTGGAAATTACTTTTAGTAGTAATGCACTTAGGATATAAACCCGTCGTTTTTATTGGATGTATAAAATTGGGGAAATTAAAAATACATAATTCCTACATGTTTACTCTGGAATAAAAGTTTAACTTCTTCGAATTGAATTTTAACAATTTTTCCACCGGAAGCGTTAATATGTAACAATAATGTGATTGGATCAATGTTGTATTTTCCAATTTCCAATTAGTAGAGAATCGTAAAGTGCTCAACAGACAAGACCGTGCCGTGATCGTTCTACTAACCGATTTTCTAATCTAATAAGATAATCAAGTGTGGATTTTGGTAAAAGTAATAACCGTTTAGGGCTTTTCCCAAGCTTTCAGAGTGCTTGGTTCCTGTTCCGTACACTCATATCCCAGGATGATGGTGGGAATGCTGACCGGACATTTTAGGCTGAGGAAACTTACTACTTCACTTACTCGGCGAAGAAAAACCGATGGGAGAGGACTACGGAAGGGAGGTGGTATTCATGAAAATAGGTCTAATAGAAACAATGAAGTTAGATGTCGAAATATAGGGAAGACCACAATGGATCTACAAAGGTCGCAGTGGGATAGGACAAAGAGCCAAATATCCCAGTTTCTGCTACTGCTTTTGAGCCGTCTGATTACCATTAAATGTCATTTTTCCAAGTTAACTATTGTAGAATTATACACTTTCATTTTTGCCTCCCAGGAGTTTACTTTGAGACAGCTCCGATTATTTTCTCCTCATACATGAATATGTAGCCATTTTCCAAAACAACAAGGAAGCAACGAATCAGACTCCGAGTACTTACCAACTACCTTAACTATTTTATTGTCAAATAAAAACTTTGGACATTTTAAAAGTTGAAATCCTCCTCTTGAGTATTTTATTATTTTAGTTTTATTTTCATTGTACTCTAAACAGTAACATACCCGTAGTGGGTGAATTTTAGATATCAAAACTAGATATTATTTTACCAGACAAGACTTTCCAGTTATAAAATAATCATACCATTAGGCATTACTTTCTCGGATTAACGACTACATGATGTGTGTTCTTCTTTTGCATTAATTATGTTGGTGTTAAATTCAAACGGAATATTTTGGAATTGAGTATATTTGATTCATTATTTCGAAATTTTTGTTCCGTGTCGTTATTTTCCTGTGACTAGAAATACAATAAATAATTTTGTAACGACCAGCAATCTCAATAAAATCTGCGACTCGGCAACCGAAACGTGTTTCGAAATGTTACAAACACAAAATTTATACACATCTGAAGGAAAAAAATCACCTCTACCCGAAAATGACATTATAATTCCACATCTCGTAAGAGAAAGATCTGATATAGGCGTACGATATATGTTTCCAGCATAATAACTCGCAGCAGGCTGTAGCAAAAATATCAAGAGTATAAATTTATTGCACCTAAGGATCGTTTGGAAATCTATACGATACGAAAATGATATTTTGCAGGGGCACGTTTCGTGATCCAGTTAGAGCTGACGGTATTGTTATTCATGGACGGGTAGCAGCATAAAGTCTTACTGTTTCTGACTTTCTCGAGCAATAAGTTCCGTTTAAAATGTTAGAAAAGAGAGACAACAGGGTAAACTTTTCCTAGCAAGCTCTCTGGAATAGGAATTATCCTGGGAATGAAAAAAATAAATAGTTTAGGTAGTTTCTGGTGAATTGAGACTTTCTTTCTCATAAATATATTTCGTTACATTTTTGGAATATCGATGTAAGATAACTGTATTTGAAACAAAAAAAAATATTGTCGGGAATACAAAAGAATATAATACAAAAAACAGAGTATTATACAGGGTTGTCCCTGTTCTGCTCTCGGATGATTGTGCAGATATAATGGAAGATAGATTTTCCAAAATTTCATTAGAGCCGTACCATAAACGAACTATATACGACGGGCTGACACTATCTATATATTGGATACAAATAATTTCTATAGAAATTGACATACATGTCCCTTCCGGTTATTCTGAAAGTAAACGACAACTTTGTTATTTTAAATGTAACTCCCTATATATTATTAACTTCTCTTATCCAGTGAGGATTCTCATTAAAGCAATAGCGGCAATATTGACGATTTATATGACCGTGAAGTGTAAATGTGCTCTCATCAGAAAACAAAACATCTTCTAATTGGATCATGTTATCTAACATTGCCATCATTTGTTGAAAAAAAAATACGTTCCATCGAAAACGTCTTCCATGAGCTCCTGACTTAGCATCATTTTATAGGGATGTTGTTTTTGTATTTTTTTCTTTCATATCAGTAAAAAGGAACGCAAGAAGCGTTTTTGCTTAGTTTCGTAATAAGGAGAACTAAATGGAAAATAAGCATAATTTTTGTATTAAATCTGAAACCACTTGATATTTCAGAAACAGTTGCGAATAGGTTTGGGACATTTCACATAAATTATGTCTAGAATTTTCTGAATAATCCAAAAAAATAAATAATATATAGTTGGTACATGGAATCAATGCTCTTGGATACTATGCTGCTAATCCCGGAGCGTCATTACGATGTGGTGCAAGAGATTTAGATGTACCATTAGTACATAAAACGAATGAATGAATAAAAAAAACAAACAGAAGCTTCATTCCTACTCTTTTAACATAGTTCAAAGTTTATAGCAACCAGAATATAATGGAAGGATATAATTTGCATACTGTGAATTAATTATAAATTTGTGGTGCATCTTCTTAAGATAGCCACCTATTTCTGGATCGCTCTATATTGTCAATATTTCCAACTTATGTGTTCGTTTATGGTTAAATTTTCACCAAATTTTGTAAATTCTATCTCAATTGTCCTAGACTATGAAAAATTTCCATTTTAAATTTTAATAAAGATCATTATTGATTAGCAATTAAACCAGGCAATATTGGTTGTTGTCAAATTGTTTAAACAAATTTTCGTTCCTTATGGTAGACTCCGCTTCACATGAGAAGAAGCCACTTGAAGTTGCAGTCGTATGCGCGAACTTGTTGTCAAAACCAGCGCCATATTGTAAAATTGACATTCGACTTCAAATCAGTAGCGTCACGTTTTCACATTTTATAAGTTAACACAAAATTAGAATCTGTCGGCCTTGACAGTGAATAATTTTTACCAACAAGTTTTTTAGAAGGCATGGTTTTAGATCAAATAAAATACACAAAACTACAGATAAACTAGATAAACGACTTGAAATATTCAAATATTTGATAGTTACTGATTGCTTCAAACACAATGCCCAATATTGCATTATAACATTTAAATGATCGCAAAAAGTAGAAAATTGTTTCTTTAATATTTCAATAAACTGTTGGCAAGAATTTTAAACTATATATTTTGACTACGAATACGGCAATTGGTGAAAAAAAACCGTTAGTAAATTTGTCACTTTTGAAATGGAAGGGAATTTTTGCCACTACTGCATTGTGGCATAATATACAAATTTTTATACATACAATAAATTGTCTCAAATAAGTAACTGAACGCACTACAATGGAACATTCCATTAAACAAACATTCTTGTATGAAATGCACTTTACAAAATAACTTTTAGTAATTATATACTGGACGGACGTTACAGCATACAGCCCTTTGTACGTATTGCGAGCTGATTAGGCGTGTAAAGTCCAGAAGCTTTTGAATTTTTTGCTTATCATCATATCAAAATTAATTTTAAATAAAACATGTTTATGACACAGCAGTAATTATTTACAGAGTAATTAAATATATATTTCCAGCGCATCATTTGAACATTTAGTACATTTTTCCATTTTTAGATTATCTTCATAGGAATTGTATGTGGGTTTACAACTCAGTTAAACAAACTAATTAGGTAGCTATTTTTCGTTCAAGCATCCTCTTGTTTAAAAATTCGTAGAGTACCAGTGAAAATATATTTAGAGTGAATAGTTCATAGAGATACTACATTTAGAGGCAACAAGCCATAGGGCGCTCTGTAAGTGGAAATGTCCGTCTGAACTCCAGTAGGAGAGAAAGAGACAGACGATCAGAGGTTTTCTGTCTTTGTTTGTATATACATAGTATACACGCTATTAAAGAAAGACAGCTCAAAGCTGGCTTGTTCCCTCTATTTGTAGTATCTCTATGAAATAGTTGCCTTTATTAATGACAATTATAGGTAATATTTTTGGAATTTATAACAGAAATTGTCAACATTATCAGTCAGTCAAAAATTGAATTGAATTGAACCAAAATTTGTGTTTCAAACACTACAAAATACAAATGAAATAGAGCACGGAGTTAGTGCTGGAAAACATATACACTGATTCACTCAAAAACCAAAGAATGCACAGGATGTGGAGTCTATTCCAGATCACTGATCCTGAAAATTGAGTGGCCAATGGCCTTAAAAAACTGACCAGAAATTCCTGAAACTTTCAGTACCCAGCGACATCTGCGGCCTGACTACTTCGACCACTGCGGAACTAGCCAAACGTCTGGCTCATGCTCAATCCCTGAATAGATAGGTTGGAATCAAGAGATGCAGTTTTGCCAGGATCACTCAGACCTACCCTGATAAGTAAGCTTTATAGCAATACTTGGCGATGATCAGGAAAAACCTACGCTTGACAGTAGGATTTCTAATTGGCCACTGTCAACTGAGAAAACACCTCCATACAATGGAGCTAGTGGACACCCCTTTATGCATGAGGTGTGGAAAGGAAGACGAAACTGTCAGTTATGTCCTATGCGAGTGCCAGGAGTTATCGTCAATGAGAGAGTATATGTTCGGAGAGTCTTGTCCTACACTGTTTTGTTTGTCTCAGAAATAATTTCCACCCAAAAAATGATCTGAATGAATAGTATGTATAGCGACGGAAAATGAATTTTTGTTTGTTAACCTTAACCTTAATCAATCTCACCGAAAGCTGTATCTCCTTGGAGTAGCATAAGCTATTTTATGTTTTCTGTAAAGAACCCATGCGCAGCCGGGGCGGGTTGCTGGTTATTAATAAATATGATTAATGAACAATCTTTACAATACCTAGTAGGCTTTGACAATTGAACAGGAATTGACAGTATGTCAAATTGCTTTGTGTAAAGGGGGTTTCATCTGTTGTGAAAAAATAAATATCTTTGGTTTGCGTTGGGCAGATTTTCAGTACATCCTGTGCAAGATATAATCGTGGTATTGTATTATCGGATTGTTGCAAATAATATTTTGGTGGACATGCTTTCAAAATGTTTTGAAACTAAATTTATATAAATAAATTAAACACACTTTCAACTTGTTCAACTTGTCAAAAATCTTGATTGTTATCGTATATTTCACCTGTCCCAGGTCGTCTACGCCACTCGAGAATATTTTCACGGAAAAAACTTTATCCGCGGATGAAGGGTTGGCTTAATGAAGTGCCATTTGTCAAGAGGCCATCGTCAACTTCTCGAGCGCTTTTCTGAATAATAGTCGAGCTGTTATTTTTTAAATAATGCTCAAAGTGGTGTAAAAGTGCTCGCTAAATTTTAACTCACTCATTAATTCAACTGTTACGTTAGTATCTATTGGCTTCAATTAGTAAATTTCTCTTGCTGGATTTTAATTGTCGTAGATTTTATGTTTCGTAGTTTTCGTCTTTAAATTTAGATTAGTAAAGTCTCTTTATTGTTACAATTATAAGCTGCAAGTATCCAAAGTTATTGAATTTTTGGTTGTAGGTATTTTTATTAAATCTACTTTCAAAGAATAAATATGTAAATCCTTCTTATGCCGAAAAGAAGAAGACTGAATAATACTTTATGAAATTTTATACAAAATTATTTGCATCAGTTTCTTTTATATCTTGAAATGCTAGCGGGTACTGGATATTCATATTTTAGTGATAATGTAACAATTAAATTAAAATATACAACTTTAATCTCCATCTGAATAATTTATAGTGATTTAAAGTAATGTGTACTTATATAAATTATACGAAACATGCGCTAATGAATGTTGTAATGCGAGTCTCATGTACAATAAATATAAAGTGAGATGAAAAAAAATTACCGAGCTGGTCGCCAGTTCACCACACAATCTGTTCTAAATATAAAACTGGTTACCGACCAGTCTACACCCACCATTTACGCATCAATCAAAAAAGATTTTCGTCGTTTCACGAAAATGTAAACACAATTCGGTGGAATTTTTTTGGAATATTTATTTAGAATTTGTGGGTTATTAACATTTATCATGTCTACATTCTATACAGGGTGGCCGGAGGGAAACGAAACAGAGCCGACAATTTTTGATCAAAGGGGGACACTTTTTTGCGCTAAGACTGTTGGGTCGTTGTGTAAAAAATGATACCTAACTTGACCCCTAGTCGCATAAATATATTCTGAGGTGATTATTACCCCCACTAGGGGGCGAAAGTAGCGAAATTAAAAATACCGGAAAAAAGTGTCGCCGGGTCTCTGCGGTTTTTCAAACATTGACGCCGTTCCTGGACACCCTGTATAAAAGAGAGGATGCTAGTAACAGTTATTTTCAATTATATTATAAAATGTTTTGGGGCTTTTAATTTGAAATCAGTGTTAACCCCTTTGCTTTTTCTAAAGAGTTTGAAAATAAGTTACTCAATTTAAAAACCAAACCTCAATCCTATATTTTTAGATGACACAGATATTCCAACCACAGAATCATCTGTCCATGCTGACTAATTTTACATTATCTTTATCCTTTATCTAGGAATGTTAATTTTTCATGAAGGTGATTATTTAGGACCAGGGATGGTCATGAAAATGTATAGATTTCTCCTTATCACTCAATAATGCTGCTAAATCCAATATTATGATGGATGGTGCCATAACCTTAAGAATAATAAAACAACTCACCATAACAAATATTACAGATAGGAGATGTCTCCCAATGACCTGTCCACCTTCCTGAGAAGGAAAAGATGGACAATGACCTAGGAGGACAACTCCTCGGGAGGATGTACAATGGGTCACATGTGGCCTAAGTGCTGTGAGCCTACACACTCACCCTCCCTACTCTACAGATACAGATACAGATATCATAGTACAAGTGATAAAGTGAAGAACATGGTTTGATTAAATATGGTCAGTTTTTTTAGTTCCATGACGTTTTTCATAATATCCCCACCGTATTATGAAAAGCGTTAAAAAGACAATTCCCCCCACTTTCAGTTGCAGTATAGCAGAGCTGTTAATCATAACCTAACCATATGCGTCAATTTTATTAGAGGCTCTTATGTCATTCTGCACCATAATATTATATGGTATATTTTTGATAATTTTTTACTGAATATAGTAACCAATCAAATTACTTAATTTCAAGTCATGTGTCAAATTTCATCCAATCACCGCTGTATTACAGCGATATTACCCTACATGTGGTGTTTTCAGTTTGGTGTTTATTTTTTATTAAAAATTAATTAAACGTCAAACTGACAACTGGATTAAAAATGTCGCGAATATTTGGTATTGCATCTAACCATTCAATTAATTTACCAATTATACTTTTCACAACTGTTGTTTTAAATAAAAATGAATTATATTTGACAATCCCATTCATGTATAATAATTCCCATTTGTGAATACAAAAATCGTAGTTTGCTGTCGGCTAAATAGGAAGGAAGAGAGTTTGCAAGTGGATAAAAATATCGGATAAATTACGTTACCGTAGCAACCCTAGCATTAAGGTACTGTCTGTTTACCAAGCAATGCACGTCAATTTGACAATTATAAATGTCAAAAACAGAATGAATTAAACAGCATATTATAACAATTCCAAAAAGTATGTCGAGATTTGGAAATATTTGCAAGGCAGAAATAGTAAGGGAGATTGAAAAATCAACTCCAGAAAATACCAAGAAAACTCATTCCTCCATATGGAATCAATTTAATTTAATTTAGTTTAATTGAATTGAGTTTTTTATTCATGGGATTGTCTTACCAAATACCACGCGAGCTCAGATTTAGCAGGATATTTTTTCCGGTGGTTTTCTCATGCTTACTTTCATTGGCAATTTAACGAGAGCTGTTCTGGCAAAATCACGAGAGCGTAGCTCGAGTGATTTTGCCTGAACAGCTCTCGTTAAATTGCCAATGAAAGTAAGTATTCGAAAACAACCACAAAAATATCCGGCTAAATCTGAGCTCTTGTGGTATTACCCCCGATTAAAACTAATAAAGTTTGTATTCAAAATTATTAAACATCAGATTGACAATCAATTTTTTGATATCCACTAAGTAAAAAATTATCTTATCGAATACTCCTCGGGTCTTGATAAATACTCAAAATTTTGTCGTAGAGAATCCTTCAAGCGTGTTGCTAAAGGATAATAGCCCTCGGCCTGCGGCCTTGGGCTATTATCAAGCAACACGCTTTCAGCATTCTCTATGACAAAATTATCCCGGTATTATCAAGACCCTAGGGGTATTACTACTGATAATGATGCTTTGGGCTATTTTTTTTTGTTAGTGAGTTATAGATGTGGAAATGGATGCTACTAAAAAATGGGGATACCAAATGCTAGCGGCCTACCTTGGCTTCGTTCGGTAACACCCTCATGGAGTAATTTTTATCACTTGAAGCATTTTTATTCCCGTGGTAACTTGTGAACAGAAAATCCGGTTCGAGGAATTTACATACATAATACTCCTTGATTATGAAACTTTTCTATGGTATACGAATGTCACCAATTTTTTGATCCATCCTTGTTTTGATTGACTAATTAGGTGAAAATTTATATAATTACTCAATCATAATAGTTCGACATATATATGTCATTTCCCAAACATTCCTTCTACAATAAAATTAATAGCTCCTTTTTCCAATAAAGATGTTTTTTTTTGTCTGATAGTTTTCTTTTTAGAGGAAACACTCCAAAAATATTTTCCTACATGAATAGTAGGTACTTTACCATCAACTTTTTTCAACTTTCCTTTCAACCTTGGAAGATTCTTTTAAGCACACGTACATAATACAGAAGTTTTTTCGCATGAAAGTAACGCTATTAGCCTTAACTCCCCAATAATCTTTTCACCTCACTCGGAGTGCATTCACGTGTGGGAATAAAGTGACTGGAGTGTTGGTTGTTATGAATCGTCGAACGCTTAAGAATACAGACCCTTTTCCCTGATAAACCACCATTTTCCAATAATGTATAAGGCCATCGTCGTCAAGGTAACAACGCTGTATGCGATACGTATCTGACTAAAATCTTTTTAACGGAGCGTATTTATTTGTTGATTAATGAAATAAAATGTGTGTTTCTTCCATTATTTTGAGCCGATGGGAGATACCCTCTACGACTTGGTACTTGAGTGTAGCACTAATAACGACAAAGCAATGGGGAGAAGTTTATATGTCAAAATTCGGAGAGTAGGCTTATCTCTTTATTTTTTATACTTTTTCAACCAATTTCTAAACGTTTTGTATTAATAATTGTATTTGACGAATATTATTTCAATGTTCCCTGGTCTATTTATCATTTCCAAATCATTTTTATATTCCATAAAATCTTACAATCTACAGAAACTCCACTAAATTCTATTATATTATAATCCAATACTATGGTCTATCTTTATGATTGAAAGTAACAATAATTTACTTTTAGATAGATTTTCTTGATTTCCCAAATGGAATGAAGCACGTGGTATTAGAGGTTAGGGGCAAATCGAATTGGGCACATCGCTATGGCATGCTAAAATTCAATTCACGATGTACTGAAATATGTCAGACAGTTTATAATTGTGTCATTGCGTGTCGCTCAATTAGATTTATTGTGTCGGCCAGCTGGATATATTTCATTGGCTGTTCCGACGCACTTTTTAATGAGCCACAGTGATTTATAGTGTGTATGCATGCAGTTCATTTATTTGATAATATTTCAAATAATTTTCAATATAATACAAGATAAGTGTTGAAGGTTTAGGTTTTGTGATCTGAACTCCAATGGCTGTTTCTGCAATCTCCAGCTAGGGTACGTTGGAAGTGCAGCTCCTGTGTGCGCACTAAACCCCAGTTTTTTCTTGTATATATTCGTGAAACAGTCTAAAAAAATAATCCAATGAATACTGAAAAAATTCTACAAACTTACAAACTAATTTATTGCCAGAAACGTCGCGGAAGCAATGACGCTATTTACACGTTTTTTCACGCTGAGAGAATCGGTCGATTACCAACATTAAGAGAATTTTTCCTTGGCGTAATCAAAAGTTACCACACCTCATTAACCGATTTTTATCTCGTTTTTATGATAAATAGCCTCCACTCGGTAGAGAATTAAAACGATTTTAAATGTAAGGTACGATGAGACAAAAAAATAAATTGAGAAAGAGGAATTTAGATTGAAAATGTATTATATTGAATACATTGTTGAGATTTTGTAATTTCTGTATCAATTGAATTAATTTTTTTAGTAGATACAGAAACTTCTTGAAAAAAGTTAATTTTAAATTCAATTTCAATCGAGTTTTACAAGGAAATATTCGCTTCAAGTTTATTTTTATGGAATGTCAGCTTTCTAATTTTAAATTGGGACCTTGTAAGGCGAGATAAGGTTTTTCAAATACCTAAGTACACACAAAAAAATGGTTCACGACAAAAATAACTGAAATTGTGACACGTTTTTAGGGGTACCTTATAATTTCTATGGGTAAAGTGTTATTTGAAAATTAATCTTGTAATTAACCAAGACAATACACCGAAAAATGCATATTCAAATATCCATATTTTTTATCTTTGTCTAGTCAAACAAATCCTATACTTAAAAAAAGACAAAAATAGCAAATATTTACATTGTTTTCTCTCTTACGGAACGGTTGATTACGATGGAGGAAGATCTATTTCATCCAGGTACTTGGTATCAACTGATGATACTGCAAAATGAACTTCTTTTTTCATTACATTGTCAAGCGGGATTTAGTTTGAAATCCGTCAAGCAACGCTTTTTGTATAGTCCCGGATTTTTCCCAGCCGTCATATGAGTAAATAACCGAGTTTTCACGGAAATGCATTAACTGACTGTGAGAAACTAGAGTGGTGAAAAACGCTTGTTTTGTGTTTATCTAACGGAGAGTTATAAATTCCGAGGAACATCAGCAACAGGTTGTCCAGGAAAAATAACATCAATTGTCCCTTTATCATCCCAGGCACAGACAACATACTTACGAGATGCCCGTTATGTTTTATTTATAAAAAAAAACCTTTCAAAAAAAGAGGATAATAAGAAATAACAGCTTATACTATCGATCACTTATACATTTTTCCGTCGAACGTGAGTTTTTGCGCTATATTGATGTACTGGGTGTCTCATTATATTCTGACTGTTTTCAAGAGATGAAATAAGACGCATATTTTTACTTTTTATCGGTACCTTAAAGTTTAAAATCAGTGCACAGAAAGCGAAGTTAGATAACTTTAACTGGGATAATGTAATGATTCAGATATCTTAATAAATAAATCTTAATAAATAATAATCAAGGACGCGTTAATATGTCACATCACCAAAATATTGCGATCATTGACAGAACGTCACATTGTGTTAGAACCAGTAGGAACAATTTGGTATTTTGAACCAAAAAGTTTACTTTCAACAAGACAGGACTCCATCCCATTATTCCAACATAGCAAGAGAATCTGTTGACCAACAATTTGGAAATAATTGGATCGGTAGGACTGGTCCAATAGAATGGCCTCCAAATTCCCCAGACCTGACTGTTCCAGATTTTTTTGTATGGGGATTTGTGAAAGATAGAGTCTACAACCCGATGCTTGCTACTATTGAGGAATTAAAAAATAGTATACGGCAGGAAATGGAAAATATTCCTGTTGAAATGCTGACAGCAGCATTTGACAACTTGGTTCGATTCCACAAATGTATAGACCAAGAAGGAAGACACATCGAACATTTGTTTTAGAGTGCCCTAAAACATGTTCCTATTTGTTTTTTACAGTTCACTTTAGCTAATAAAGTTGTTAATCAATAAATTGGTTCTGCGTTTTCAGAAAAAAAAAACATTAAACGTTTCATTCTTATGATATAAAAACAGAAAGTTGTCAACTATTAACATCATGCAAAATTGGATCACAACACTGGATCCATGTTCTTGAATTTCGAGAAAATTTCTCTGTTACTGGAAATTCCGACTTATATTATGGTTAACATTGAATCCTGCAGACAATAATTGTCGAATTTGCTTGTCCATCATAAATATTTTTCTTTCGAAATAACAAATGTTAATAAACAAATCATTTGAAATTTCACCCAATATTTCTAACCAATAAATAAATCGAAATGGAATGAAAGTGTCGCTTCTTGCTTGTTTATGTACGGTGAAGTTAATTTAGTAGAGGGAAGCTGGAGCATTATCATTGGCCTCTATTTCGAAGTCTCGCGTTCGCTATCATAAATATTAACTAAAACTTCTGGCTAATATTTTAGCTCTATTGATGATACAATAAGTAATGTACTAGTTATAATACTCATGATTACCTACAAAATAGTTCGTTAAACTATTATAGCTGAGTCAGAATGAACGTTTATTTGTTCTATTTAAACTACGATGGTAAAATCGAAATAATATGATAACATTTATATCGTATTTATCCTTATCCAACTAAATTTTTTTCCTGATTATGGTGAATTATGTACATTTAAATAATCCTCGAAATTGTTCGAGTCGGACTTCCCGAAGTTTCGACGAGTATAATTTTGAATACATTCCAGTTAATATTTAACTAACCACTCTTTTTTGTTTCAGGTAAGCCAAATTTATGATTTCCATCTGCAAACAGGAGTAAGTTATCGTCTAAGATTTAATAATGTTCCTTTTTATTTGTTAACATAAAAATGTAAAAAAACAATCTACAGATATATGTGTTATTTAGAGATACTGTTTTAAATGACTCAAAATAATTGGAAAACTGGTAAACATCTAAGCAAACCTCTCGTGCATTCAGTTTATGTGAAATTTATAGCTCTACAATTTTTTTTTCAACATTTTTTGGATATCATTAAAGGTACAGTGTGAAATGACGAAAACGAAACTTTATATTTTAAATGAATATCCTCCAATTTCTTCATTAAAATATGACTATTTTCCTCAACTGAAAGTACAAAAAATATCCTTGCGAGAAAGCTTGATAGGTCATACAAATACTACATGAATCATATGAGCAGCAACTTGAAAAAGAGAGACATGAATTTTTCTATGTGTGAAACTCACAATAAAATCAGCTCCCTTCACCAAAGAATACACTCAACAACAAGAAGGGAAGCCCGGCAAAAAACTTTTGATGTTGAAAATGCAAAGTTTCACTTCTTGTGTATTCTTTGCCTATAGCAAAACACACGGCCACCTGTGCTAGTAGAGGGGACTGGTCTAATTATCGTGATTTCAACACATAGAACAATAATTCTTGTCTCTTTCTTTCTAGTAGAGCTCCTCATATGGTCTTTGTCGTACTTGTATGACCTGTTAAAACTTTTTCTCATATCATGGTAGACAATTATCTCACAATTATACAGCGTTTCCATAACTTCTTTTCTCTCGTACTAATACTTTTTTTTTTCGAAAACCTCTCATACGAATTATTTGGTCAAATTCTTGCTAATATAGTACAAAATATTTTCCATATGCAGCTTATTCTCTTGAAAAATGTGCAAATAGTTAATGTAGGTACTATGTACTACTGATTAACAAATACCGCATGGACTTTTATATTTTTTCCCATGTTTGAAAATGAACAGTTTTGTATATATCATGAATTAAAGAAGCTTAGGTCATTATATAATTATTTTCACGATAATAATACACTAAACTACAAAGGGACGGAGTGAAGTGTACTTGTCCAAAATGTCCAGTGTTGTTAGAAATCCTATTAAGTCGTATCCAAAAGTTAGTTAACTTTCATGTAAATTCCGTCGGTATTAGTATTCACACACTACAAAGTTCCATCAACCACAAATTGCCCTCTTCAGATTATGACGTAATGTAAGGGTCACTTTTGGATTAAACAGTAGCGTATCTAATAGTTTTATTATCTCAAAAAGTAATTGTTTTTTATAGTTCGCAGTTAATAAAATTTTATAAGACTGAAATTTAATTACAGCTTCATTCTTATGGATTAAAATGTATTATCAGTGGAAAACTGGAAATATGTACTTTTCCGTACGGCCTAGGCGCATATTTTCTATCCCTATATTCAATGTGAAATCCATAATATTGAATTAGCCAGATTTGGCTTCGTATTACCTAATTATCAAATGAAAGCGTCTAGATTATAACATTTATTTTTTGTATGAAATCATGGTTGAACTTTTATTCTTTATTTCAATTATTCTGATTGGAATATTTCCATACACCTTATAGGCTAATGTTTGATTATACACCGTCAACCTTAGTTGCAATTAAGAGTTGAAGAAATTTTTTATTGGAAAGATAAACTGCAGATTTACTATTTTCACTTCATACTTAATATTTATTTTTTCAAACGATTCAATAGATGCGCCTCTGTATGTGTGAGATAGGGAAAAGTATCGGCACATGGCGTCTTCCAGTTGGATGTCCAAAGAGCGTCATTTCCCTTTTCGTGACTAAGAGAATCCGGTTTTAGCACGCCAGTCACTTCCTTATCACGTACACTCCTTCAGATCCGGATAAGTGACCCGATAAGGCGCACAAAATGTCCTCGGCACAACATCAAAAAACAATAGTTTACCAAGCGACCTTTTCACTAACTGTTTTGCTGAACTGGAACTATAAATAGGTTTGTTTACGAACAATATATTGATATATTTATAACGTTTGATGCTTATCTTTCTACCCTTTCAACAAAAATGTAATAACCGGAGTTTTTACGATTAACTTTATTAAAAAAAATGTTATTTAAACATAAAAAGTGTTTTTGCCTCGAGCGTATTATTTTAGAATAGCATGGTGTACAAAATTCTTTATCATATTATATTTTCTATTAAAACTTGTTAATGAGTTTAAATCCACCGCCGATTTTGGTACATTCTGGAGTTACCAATTTGTTCAGAGCAACCAGTATATGTTTCAAGCCCTCGACAACTCTCGGCTGCACCATTTATGTGAGGAGATTAGTTAACTGTATCTAGTTCAACGTTCTTTTCTTCACTAGTTCCTTCTTGGAGAAATCCACTCTGGTGTAAGCTAACCCTAGAAGTTCACAATGCAATAGCATAATTATTGTGCTTCCTTGGGGTGCAGTTACTGCCACTTTTTTCAGGTGTTTCCTACTGAAAGATTGATTTTTATTTGATCGCATCTCCTATCGTTTTTTTACCAGGAGTTTTTTCTTTAGGTACGTTACTCCAGTATATCTGATGTGCTGAGGTAGTATCATCAACCAGTGTTACCTATACCAAATATCAACAAACCTTATTGTGTAGCTGTCCTTATTTTGAGTATTCGACATCTGTTGATTTAACCAAGTTTACAAATCTCTTTCTATGCCCTTAGATCGCTAAAAGAATAATAAGTTCTTAGTACTTCTTTCCTGATTGACATAATTTTCATACATTTGCATAACTCTTCTTAGTTTTTTCATTTTTTATAGGCTCATATAAATATGAGGACCTTGATTCTCGTTACAAAACATAATATAATCATTAATTATATGGAAATGTGGGTAAATGTTACAACATGACTATTGGTAACATTTCAAGACTGGCCTAGCCAAACTTGAAACAGTTTATTACATAAATGCTGCTATGGTTTATTGATTCTTCGAATTTTTAGTGTGAAATCGAAATAAACAGTGGACCAACCAAACCATATCCTCGCCTGGTATAAATCTTACAATTTTCTTGTAACAATCCAGGACATTTTTCTCTATGTGGCAAGCAGCAATATTCTTTGGATCCTTGTAAATGTATCTAGTGATATATGCCTCAACGTTTCTCCGATACATTTCAATGGATAAGGCATCCTCGTAATGGAATCCAGTCCGATATGTCCGGACAGCATGAAACCCATTTAAAATAGTATCTTGTCGACGTTGTTTATTTCGTTTTGCGCGGTGTGTCACATAAGACCTTACGTTCCGTGTGCTCCCTACCCTTCTCTTTTTCTTTGTCTCTCTCGACCTTCATGTGAACGATAATTGACCGGCATAATGGACGACCCTTCGTTTGTCGTTTGTTTTTCCGATTTGGACTTTAATTGGTCTCTTTGGATCGCAGCTTGATGCTTTTGCGAGTAGGCTTCTTTTTTGTTGTTGTAATTTTTTTTTGGTATTTTCATTCGTTGTACGATGTAATGACTTCATTTACCGTGATTCGGATAAAGTTGTTTTTATTGTTAATGACAAAAATTGTTTCCGACTATTCCAGGGATTTTCTCATTTATCGTTGTTTTATTTCAAGTGGAAAAATTACTAAATTCGTTTGGCAAAAACTCCAAACAATGTTCGCGAGTAGCAGAATAAACTAACTAGACTAACTAGAATGATTATTATTCGGCGATATCTTTTGGTAGCGCGCTTTATTAAATACGACAATATAGGAAACTGTAATAATACTCAATTGTTTCAAGCCCACGTGGCTTGTTGTCAGATTTTTTGAATTTTGGTTTGCAGTTGGAGGTGAAGATGTTACTTTAACACCGTTACTGGAAGACATGTATTGATTGCGATTTTGGTGTCTTCTTCAGTCCGGGATTGCGCTCTTAGAGCTCTAGGACAGAAAACATGTACCTTGTATTTATGAGGTCTACAAATTCTAATTGCAAACCAGAATGGTTGGTGATAAATATATTGTAGATATACCAAGCTCGCTTGACTTTGAAGTGTAATTCAATAGCCGTCGGGTCCTATAGCTTGGAAAGTAGTTGCTGCTTCTCAGTTGAAAGGATACAGTTTAAAATAAATATTTACCAAAAGTTATAAAGCGTAAGAATATTTATTATTCTGCGATATATTTTGGTAACGCGCTTTCTTAAATACGACATATTACAGGAAAGTAAAATAACTCACTAACTATTTTATTATCATCTTGGTCTTCTGTGCTTTTATACTTCTCGGATTTCAATTTTTCTTTGATTTGTTATAATTTTCCATGATTTTTAGATTTTGTGGTGGTGACTCTACAAAAAACCTTTTTACTAACTCTCATTTAACGCGAATAGTGTCAACTCTTGTTTTATGATGATGAAATAGCTTCAACTAGACCATCTTCAAATATTTTATTCAACGAACCGATCTAAAATAAACAAGAAATTCTTTTTACATCTTCCGCATCTTCATTTATTATGATTACACCATCTATCCACATCATTTTTGCCAAAGACACTCTTTTTATTGAACATGACCCTTTAACTTTCAGCCTGAAATTCTATATAGGTACTCTTCTATCTTTAGTTTAAACATTAACATTAAAAAAAGAATTGAAGAGTCACAATTTCCCCGACGTTTTCTTTGAAGTTAGCGAATTGAGTTATGTTTACCGAGTAAAGCAGCAAAAGTGAAAAAGTCCAAACACGCAGACAGTAGAAGTACAATCTGAAAAGGCAGATACGGCGCCAGGTAATTTGGATTGCAAATATAAAAATGTACTTTTATATCATTCACTGTAAAATGTATCTATATTATGTTCTCTTTTTTATTTGACATTCGATGGATTTGATATATCGTGGTGAAGTGGTTTCACTTTTTCGTCGTGGTTGCGTCGCTTGCATCTTATTGTCACGTGTATCGAAAAAATCAACACAGAAAAATGGCACCACCAGAATCAATTGAAAAAGTGCTTGAAGATTTTATCGAAATATAGAGAACTCTTCCAAGTATTTGGCAAATCAAAAGCAATGAGTACCATGATCCCGAAAAAAAGAAGCTGCTTATGAATTGCTCATAGAAAAACTGAGAGAAATTAAGCTAGGAGTGAACAGAGCAATATTACAAATTTTCACTTTTCATCAACCAATATTCACACCACTTTCTATTCTTACTTTTCACTGTTGTTGGTGCTTTTTTCTTCAAAATCAACACAAGGCCTAACAAAACCAGTGCGTCCTCTTTCGATGCCTTCGCGAAAATAAACTCTGAAGAAGTCTCAGGTACACCAGAGTCACGTCCGGCGTCCGGCTGACCTGCACAGGCCGTAGCGCGTGCCTATGTAAATCTCATCATGGCCCTTAGGTACTTGCTTAGCACACCCTACCGAATAAGGGTAATTTATGACCAGCTCTACCACCTTGTTGTTGAGCCAATAACATAATTTCAAATTTCAGCTATTGTTTCCAAGGGTGCCTGGCCACTACTAGTATAGTTACATTTTTGTTCATTATTTTTTCCAAATGTGTGTCTCTTTCTTATACCAACTTTCTTCATATGGTATAAAAACCTAACAATTAACTAAATCCAATCAGTAATCTGTGAAAAATACGTAAAAACACATCTATATGTTGTCTATTACAAATAATAGCTGGTGTAAATAGTAACTAATATATTTCCAAAACAATCATTCAACAATTCAGAATAGGCCGAAAAACTTTGAATCCGCCCATGATTTAAAAAAAAGAAGTCTCGATTTCTTTGAGAAAAAGCAAATATCTCTCGGATAATGCGAAAACATCTTGTCCCATTTTGTGGCATCACTCTTCATTATGTTGCGCACTATGAAGCTTTTCAAAAGCTTTATAAAAAGGCGAAACCCCCAGGCTTTTCGCATGCATTTAACTATTCTCTTTAATGTCGACAACGCTAACTGCGTGCCCGGACTGCGGGAAATGTATCGTGGGGGAGGAAAATTCTGTGGCGGAAATGATGAATTTGTACTTTGCTCGGAGGTTATTGTGAAGGGATTGTGTGGAATTCTCGCCTCGGTTAGAAAGTCTTTTTTTCTTTCCTAGTATCTATGTATACTTAGTCTTACTTATTTACTTACCTACTTATTCTGCTCCACGCTTTAAAAAAGTAACAAAACTGGAACAGGTTATTGAAACTTTCAACTCTATTTTTTGTTTTATACGGTTTCAATCGATTATATCTTTAATACCCGAGAAAAGAAAGAGGGATAAGCCTTATAGTCATGAAAAATGTTACAATTTTCTTGGACAAAGTTACGTAATTTAAAATTAGATGGAAAATGGAATATAAAATTCACAAGCAAATATAAAAAAATTAAAATATTGACTACAGTTGATTCGGTGAATCTTTTCCCATGCGTCATCATTCATATACAAACGAAATACATCAATACATTAAATTACACGTAGGTCGTAGATTGACGTTTCAATTAGGATGTGGCTAAAACGACGGTATGCGTTATTTATTATTGAAGCTAGATATTTGTAAATATTTCACAGCCATTTAGCGATATGCTACCTAAACCTTTAGTTTGAAAAAACTGTTAGTATTCCAGAGTTTTATAGGGTTATTCCGCAAATTTATTTGCATAAGAGTTAGAATTAAAAACAATTTCCTCAGTAGAAACTTTGCAAATCAGAATTGCCTTTTTAGTGTTATGGCTGGCAACCATTACTATTGGGCGGTCCCACCCATACGGTTCAACAATGAAAAATAGAAATCTTTTGGGTTGTGAAAATAAATAATGAATATTTTAAATATGTATATTTAATACTTATAAATATCTACAAGACATTTCATTTAATTTTCCTCATAGAAACAGAGCTATCACCAGTATTTATATCTATGGTGATTGGTTGAATGCTGATATCAACTATATTTTGCTCTGGGGCGTACCATTTTTCTATAATTTCATGAGTATGCCTAACACATTTTTCCTAAATTTGTTGATGATATTGTTCCAGTGCCTCTTTCCACATATTTAAAACAGAGCTATCTGAATATTTATCTTTACCAATATATTTATTGTAATATGACTTGCAATTTGCCCAAATAAATTCAATATCGTTGAATTCATATTGATATGGCGGTAGTTCCAGCAAAATATGTTTCATACAATTCAGTTTGATGGAATTCTATCCATAACCATGATGAAATGTCAATTTAAGGTTATTTTTCATTGCGAAGTAAATAAATAATAAGTAGATAAATAATCTTTATTTACCACAATACACTCGGGTGTAAGTAAGTCGTTATAACAACTGTTTTTTAATTAAATTTATATGCAAGGGCCAAAAAAATGTGTAAAAATGTGAAATAAAAATGTAAACAAAGTCTTTGGTCTGTCAACGTACAAATTCGCGTTAAACTTATCGACGACATTCATCATATGGCTATCTCTGTTTGTTATATTATGTTGTAATGGAACAAACGGTTTCATTTCGGGATTTTAGATTCTGTGAGTGGGAAAGAGACGTACTACAAAAAGTAGTATGTGAATAATTTCATACATGGGAAAAGATTCACCGAACGAACTGTATGCTTTACTTATAATACAAAACAAATTGTATATATTATAATACAATATTTTATTATCTTACATCATATTGAATATTGAATTATGCCATTGTAGCTCAAAAGTCTATCGTAGTATATCGTAGAGTTGTGCCACTGAATAATAAGGTCTTTCAAGCAGAAATGCCCTGATCAATCATCTGAACTCACTGAATGTATTCGCCACTTTTAATTCTAAAGCTAGCTGATTGACTCTGACTCTGACTCTGACTCTGACTCTGACTCTGACTCTGACTCTGACTCTGACTCTGACTCTGACTCTGACTCTGACTCTGACTCTAACTCTGACTCTGACTCTGTCTCTGACTCTGACTCTGACTCTGGAGGTTATCGAATTTTCTACCAGATCGGAGGCTGGTATTTTTTAAATTTGAAGATAAATTCGCAAAGGTGCAGTTAGTAACTTGTTAAAGCACTAGAAGAATTAAGCTGTTTCGACACATGTTTAATAGCAAAACAACCAGAGGATCATGCTTTCGATAAAGTGCTTACATGTGGATATCATTAAGGGTGCCGTCAATATGAAGTCCAATGAACTACTCCTGGTTTTACCAGTGTCATCTGCAAATGAAGTGAATTCACCATTAATTAATTAATTGTCTGTGACTTCGTTAATAAATAACAGAAAAAGAATTGGACCTGAAACTTTCCCTGGAGTACTCACTGCTTACTGGTAGATTTTCAAAACTTAAAGGGTCAGATTTGAACAATTCAAGGAATGCCACGGATGCCATAATAATCCATTCATTTATCAAAATTTCATGATCAACACAATCGATGGCGTTCGATTTATCCGTCGTTGATAAAGTTTCCTCAAATAACTGAACAAAAAAAATTTATCTTGATTGCATCTCCATTGATGTAGCTTAACAGTTTGTCGTCTAAAATGTTATCTCTGCAATAGTATCAAATTGACGCAGCTGGTCATGGATATGGTCCCGGTCGTGGTGTTGCTCGTTAATTAACTCGGAAAAGCTCATTCCGCAACGGCGTATGGTCCGCGGGGATTAAAGGCGGGGAATGAACGGACGATTCGACATCGATGGGATTTCGAAACCTCTTCGGAGACGATTCCGTCACCTGGAGGGTTGTTTTATATCAAGACCTCAGATCACGTACCAAATTGAAAGCACTGCAGCTCTGCCGCAACTAAGCATTTCATTAGGTTAATTAGCGTAAGTATGTTTTTGTGAACAACGTTTTAGATATTAAGATCAGTTTAATATCATCGCGATTATACACAAAATGTGGATCAGGATACCAAATTAAATTGTATGAAGGGAATTTGGACTGGATTATGTGGAAGATAAAGTGAAACGTTCAATATAAGTTGCAGTATTGTATGGGGTGATTGAAAAATTGGGAGTGGTGACCATAGGGGGGAAGGGATTAAAATAACTACGAAGTTGGTGACACTCGACACCAAAAATATAAATTAACGTCAAACAATGCGCTAACGAATATATTTTTCTTTCCAATGGCAGCATGACTAACAGCTAGCTTCCTACGGTAGTTACCCACCCAAACTATCAACCTACAATATTAGTAAAGATGGTCAGTTGACTCGTTATTTATTCACTCAATCCAAAAACCGTATAAGTCACCGAATAGAGTAAAACTGGTTAATTTACTTCCGGTTATCATGCATATCTCGTAGGCGTGATGAGAGGTGTTAGTATATTTTGGTTGAGCATTAGTGACACTCGCTAAAAGGTGTTTTATTGTAAATTGCGATTTACAACTTTCATAAAAGGGTCAGTTGCTAGAAGACAAATATCTTGAAGTGACACCTTGCAAAGCTTGAACTAGTGGATCAAGAAGAATGTAGATGTAGATGTAGAATGGAAGAACAAACTTCCATCCACGCATAGTAATACAAAATCATTGGTCACAACACCTAGAAGACTACTCTCTTGAGGCGTGTCTACAATATGCCGCTGCTATGCCTATTGGCAAAGTCGATTCGATGTAGACGCGACCGTTGGCATGAGCCAATAAGCCAGCCGTGTGCCAATAATAATCTCTTAGTGTGGGTCTTCTTCAAAGGAAGCCAATGAAAACGGAGAGTTGGGAACTGCCAGCAATTGGCTGTTATTAACTTGATGGATATACTTTGTGACTGAACTAAATGAATGCCATGACATATGTAGACGTCTTTATAGACGCTGTATTTGCCAATTTGGCAAATCGGGGCATAGAACGGACGCGCCTTTAGACTTTTCACAGAAACTAAGTAGAAAAAAGTGGCCATAAAATATATTTTAGGCTTAAAAGAGCAGGCATAATGTTTCTTCAGTCGATTTAAGCCTTCAAGTTCTTTCAAAATGTTATACTATCAGTAATGTCAGTGGATTTATAAGCACTCTTAGAGCAATGCTTGCGATGGTAGCCAATTGAAAGTAAATTTTTGTCTTCTTCAATTCTATTATTAACAAGGTCTGATAAGACAGGTGACCTTTAGAAAATTACATTACAGTTTATGGTTATGTTGAAAGCATTTTGAAAAGTCATTATTGCTTGTTTGGAGGGTTATTAGCTAATTATAAAATAAAACGCATGAAGAACGGAATTATCAGTGGACATACTAATAATAAAATGAATCCAGAAGACTTGAAAATATATAGGCATGTATAACAGCTGTATGCAAAAGAAGCTACTTGTATCCCACGAAAAAAACCCTATGAAACTTCATCAGTATGTTTAATTGATAGAAAAATACCAAATGGACGGTGTATTCCATTACATTAACAAATCCTTGGTGAATCTTTTTAAATTCATATGATGATTCCCATTCAGAAACATTGGTTCTTTCTTTTAGAGGAGCTTGATCTGAACTTCTATGCTCCTTTTTCTTCCTCCATGTCCTAATTAAATTTCGAAAAAGTAGTAATGTAATTGAAACTTTTAACTTTTCTAATTGGGTTTTCCTTTTCGTTAAACATTAAACTGCAAATAAATGTAAGTACGTACTATTTTATTTCTAAAGTTGCTTTTACGAATAAATCGCTTTGTTAAAATCAGTGTAGTTGGTTCTGCAGACTGAAGTTTCCCCGAGGTAAGACCTAGTATACAGACGGGTCAAAGACTGGGGAAGGGACAGGAAAAGGGGTGTATATTGGAGTGCGGAACAAAAGATATTCCTTCTCACTAGGAAAATATACCTCTGCAGAGATTTATGCTCTCCTAAAATGAGTCGGAATTAACACGAATTAACACAGAACTGATACTAATGGATAAACTAACAGTCAAGTAGCTCTTGCAGATTTAAATAATCGCAAGGTAACATTCAGACTGGTCCAAAAATGTCAGAAATGAACTAAACGAACTGGCAGACAACATCAAAGTAAGATTAGTGTGGGTGCCGAACATAACGATATTTCTGGAAATGGAAAAACTGGTGAACTCGCAAGAACAGGTTCAGCAACGACAAATGTTGGACCAGAACCTGTTCTTGGGATCTAACGGGCCAAGCCCCGGTGAAGTATCACCTGTATGAAATATGGTGAAATAGACCGAAACCAGAGACCATATCCTATTACAATTATCGAAGAATTCAATGTACCACCTGAAACATATGGCATCCCATATAGTCTTCGAAGGTACGTGGATAATTGAGTGGGTGGGCTAGAAATGGAAGTAAAGTAATCGGAATAAGAACGGCTCCCAAAAAGGAAAAAAAATCTTCTAGGAATTATTAAATGAATATTCCGAGTGATATCGTATCCAACTGTAGGTAATACATTCTGTCAAATATTTGATTTGTAGCTGCGAGTCATAAACTACCATTTTCAATTACAATCGCTTATTGCATGTTTTCCAGCAGTTAATTGTATCGAATGAAATTCGTCAAATGAAAAGTGTTCCGTATTTATCAATAGAAAGGTCGTGTTATTTATTGGAAATTGTTGGGTGTGCTAGTTGATGAACAAGCAAGCACATTGTTGTTGATAAATTGTACTTGATTAAAGGTAGGGTGAAATATGACATAAATTACATCCAAAGTTTACAAGAGACTGGAGAAGTTCGTATTACTTTTAGTTTCTATTTTTTTCTCTCAGTGCCCCAGGGATTGGATAATATGTTAGTGAAGTCGACTTTTTGAAAAAGAGGCTTTTAGGTTAAGTGTCCTCTCCAACTGCGGCAAAGTGAGTTGAGTCCTATAAATATTTCTGAAGTTGTCTTTATTTGTGCTCTTTATTATTTTAAATATTGTTTTTATTGTATGGTATTGCTTAAACTGTGTTAAAAAATGTGTTAAAAATGTCAAAGTGTCATCGACTAATTTGGTTTGGAGCCTCTAAGGCAGTTTTTATTAATGATGACTGTTTGAATTAGTGGAAAAATGAAAAGTCATTATTGAATGCATAGAATCTTGGGGTTGACAAAAATTGCTCCATTGGGTGTATGGCTCCACCCCTATTAGTACAAACCAGGTGAAGTCCTATTTGCTTTAAAATATATATAACTGTCGGCTTTGTTAACCAAAATCTTCCGAAAAAAGACAAATCGTCGCAATTTTCAAAATATTGATTACGTGCTCTATATATATTTTAGGCCGTATTCTTATTTTTATCATCAGAAGAGTTACTTGTGTATCAAAATGGATTCATTTCGAAATAATTTCGTTTATATGGTAACGAGTCAATTTGGTTTGTTGCGTGTTGTTTGAGGTTAGGTATAAACAGATTGGTTATGTGTCAATGTTTGTCTCCGCACGTGAATTTTCATATTATGACATTATAATTCATGAATAACAAAATTTCATGGATTCAAAGATCATGGTCTAAGAGGGTTGAACCCAGACATTTTGGCTGCAACTACAATAGCCATTGTCAATGAAACCGAGATGAATACCTGAGTACTCTTTCCGCCGTATTGGAATTTTCATTATAAGATACTATTGACGTAATTTTTACTCCTAGATTTGTCAAATTTTAAGCGAAATGGTTTTAACCAAATGGATATCATATTGAAAGTTTGCCACGCGACAAATTGGTTATTATCTGTCTTCCCCCTTATCTGGTCAATGGTATTTTTTTAAATTCTGTTCTGTTTTTTTAAATTCTGGTCAATGGTACAAACGGCTTGACAACTGGTCTAGAGATGATTTGAGCATCGTATGCTAGAATGAGATTCCGGCATAGCTCTAGTGTTATTGTAAAAGCGACCATCTCTTCAACAAACATTATTAGGTTCATACATTTAAACGTGTTTGTTGCAATTTGGAGTTATTGTTTTTAACTTCACATTGTGTTGGTCCAGCCCATAGGCTCCCAACTGTTTCTCATCAATTAACCATCTAATATTTTATTTATATTGAAACAATCAACTTGAACAAAAATGTTGTTTAAGTCTGTATACTGCATTTCTTCTGTAGGTACATTTCGTCAACATCTTATTTGTTATTTCAAATGGATCACCCTGAATATTTTTTGCCTTTTACAATACTTGAGAAATACTGATTATTTTTAACATGTATGAACTCGCTTTTTACCCACTCTAAACGCTCAGATACTCCATACTTGAAACTCCCTCTGTATATACAGACGAAAGTAACTAAAAATTTAAAATTCAGAGTTAATGTCCACCAAGAGATTTGCTATAAAGAAAAATCGTCCAATATCGTAAAGCGATCCTTGTCTAGTGTTATTCCGAACATAATGAGATGGAAAAACTCCATCTTCACGAGCAGATCCCTTTTTCGGAATGTTCTACTGAATATTTCCACATAGTATCGTCATTTATCTCCTTTTTCCGGTGTCGGCATTCGAATCTAACCTTCAATCTCATTTAAACTTGTCTGTATTCAGAGCCATAGAGTTCCCATGCGGATTGATCTATGCATGCTTCGGCGATACCATCAAGTCCGGATTAAGCCTGTGACGCCTAAACGTCTTCCTGAGAAGAGGGAGTTCGAGTCTTAACGCCCGCTAAGAACCCTTTCAATCGGAATAACGTCGTGTTTCCACGAGAAGAATCTTTGCTTTGAACTGTTAACGCTCTGTATCAAGATCATCATCGCACATCAAGAATGTGTCGAAAGTAAATACTCACCGGTATTTTTACTACGGGATATTTAATGTTTGCTTTTTACAGTTTGCCTTTTGGAAAATTTCATGCTATGAAGGTTATTTTTTGTATTATAACACTGTCAGATAACTTCATTTTCAATGTAAATTTAAAAGTTGGCCGACAAGGAACGCCCGGCAGATGGAAAACATAAAATCCTAATATAGTCGGACCGCTCTTAGTTTAACACTTTCGGATTAGAAAGTTATAGCCATAATTTGTTGGGTTAGTCGGAAACTTCAGCAGTACTTGAACGTTATTTTTACCTGGCTTGTACCAGAAAATTGTGCCCGGGGTGGGCTAGTTTATGGGTAGGGGTGGCTTTTTAACCTTGCCGATTCCTTAGTGATATTTTATGTTTCCCTTGAAAAATGTCGATCAAATTTTTCCTTCGGGACTTGAAATAATTTTTCAGATGTCGGTATGCGCATCGTTAAAACTCGTGCCATTATGGGCCAAGCAATAGGTAAATTTTTATGACAAAATGCTAGTAGAAATCGAACTGTGATATAATGTGAAAGACAACCTTCTATATTTTAGACCAGCAAATATTGTTCACAGAATTCTGCAGTTTTGGCCTGGGTCTCAAAAAATACAGATATAGAGCAACAACATATATACTTTTGATTTGTAATGAAATGCTGTGAAGTAGGTCAAAAACGCTCGGGGAATACGGCCAAAATGACCGGAATAGATTGGTAGCGGGGATCGAGGAGAGGCATATAACCCATCCAGTGCAAAATATTGCATTTAAGACTTGCAATTGCACCAAAATTGTTCCATGCTACCTGCTCTTCGCGCACCTGATGTGCATACACAGTACTTGTTTTCTACGAAGTCGATTAAAATATATACACAAAGGAGCACCTAAACAAAATAGGGCTGTACAATGGAGACCTTACATGCAGAAGATGCAAAAAGGATACCGAAACAGCTCTGCATATACTATGCAACTGTGAGTCGCTGGACCACAGAAGGCAGAAACTTTATGGTAGAACCCAAATGACTCCAGAAGACTTCTACAATCAACCAGCTAAGAACCTGTATGAGCTAATACAGGGAACGGATTGGCTGAATAGGTTGTAGTCAGAACACTAGGAGTATCCACAATAAGCCCAGGAGGCTGAGGTGGTACCGGCGAAAGGACGGCTCCGAAGGGGAAAAAAAAAATATATACATTTTTGAAAAACTGATGAATTTTCCAGTTTTTCTAAATTTCCTCCTCTACCAATTATCCGTTTTTTTTTTCGTGAGCAACATTTGCCAGTCGAAAATATATCAGGCTGGTACCACTTTATATACTTTACATTATGGCTCAGTCCGTTTTCTACTAGGACTCTTGTCAAAAACTCTCCATTTTTATGCTCTATTGCTTGGCCTATCAGATGGTCATGCCGTTTGACGTGGCTGCAAACCAGCCGATCTCACTAAAGGGGTTGGAAAACGACTTCTAATGTCATTAAAATATTTCGGGGTGAATCGCATTACGCTTGGGATGTTCTTCTTTGTTTCTGTTAATGACTTCGTTTCGTTTTTGTCTTCTTACCCAGTACATTTTTCCATAATACAATTTCAAAGTCGATGAATATTCAGTGTAAATTTCAATTTTATGATAAATTCCATAAATGCCTGGACAATGCATGTTATACCTTTTTGATTAACTCAATATTCCATATAGTGAATATACGATTTTATCGGGAACTATCTACTGAAGAGATATTTACATTTTATCCGGTGAGGTAGTTCGGAAGAATGGCGACGTTGTAGAAATAGCTTGCAATTTCTGATGTGACCGCTAGATATATACTGCATGCTCCAGCTAGCCGGAAAATTAAGAAAAGATTTGACAAAAGCTGCTTTAAAGCCACCGTAGACGATTTTACCTGTACTCCCAATATTTTATTTTGTGCCTTGTCGTTTGGGTATTTTTTTTTCAACTATTTGCTAAGCTTGCAGAACCTATAAAGATTTAATCTTATGATCAACAAGGGTGGAAAATCGATTTTTTTCCAGTTATTTATTTACGAACGAATACATAATAATTATACACTAAGGTGAAGTCTATTATTACTTAGCACCGAATAAGGTGCGAGGCTTATAAATGTCTTCACCATCATGGTGTTTATACAATTTTTTCCACCAAAGCCAAATTTAAGACAAAAATTAAAAATTATTCACAAACGCACCACGAGAAGCGTTTGCGTTTGACTGACAAGTACACTGTTAGTTTTCTATATATTATGAACGTAGGTACCTACTCGTTAGGTCATCAGTCATTTTTGGCCGAGCGCGAATTTTGAACTAATGGCATTCTTATTCGAATAATTTTATGTTGATACGTAATTTCAAGCAGCAAATATGTTAAAGAAAATCTCCTGGATATACAAAGTTATGTTGCACAAGATTTTGTTGAACTACTATCCCTGAATTTTCAAAATATTTGAATTTGTCCATTATTGACCTAGGTCAAACGGAAAACTGTGAAATTATTTGATCGCCAGGGAAAAAATTTGGAAAAACAATGAAACTATCTTTATTAAAAATACCTGTTTTTGCGCCAAATGCCAGAAATACAAATAGCCGCCCATTCTAAATAAAACTGGGAGTATCGAGAGCAATAGCGCGGTATGAAATGTAACCAAATTAGAAATTAGGTTCGGCAGATTTTCCCGTTCAGTTGTTGATACCATCAAATGTGGACGTTAAACTCTACAATCAGATAATTCGTTGATTCTCACGCACGTGGAAATGGTATTTTCACATAAAATCCCGTTTAGTAATTACTCTAATTTATTTTGAATATATTTGAGATTTAGTTTTTTTTTTTAATTTTAGAGGAATGTTTTGAAGATAACTATTATTAACATACTACAGTCGACAGAAGCAAACAAGAGTGTCCAGTAGTGGTATTTTTGTAGTAACAATTATTGATATGTTGAATTGAAAAACAATATGTGTCGAATGTCAAAAGATATTTCAACAAAACAACTGTTATTACATCAGAATACTTTGAGGTCTGTTTGTGGAGCTGTCACAAACGGTTGGAAAATGGACGACTCCTGCGCAAAGTCTTTTTGTGAACGGTTCTCATTCACTGCGCATGAGTCGTCGAGTTGCCAACCGTTTGTGACTGCTCTACGAACGAACTTTGGAGTAGAGACGTTGAATTTTCGAAGTTTAAACGAACTTCCTACAAGATTTAATCATGCGTACCTCCCATATTCAATTAAGTTTTTCTATTGTATTTCATAAATATAGTTAAAATATCGATCTATTTTCCATCGAGGTGAATTGTGCAAAGAATAGTGACGAATATAACTCTTTCTCCCATGTCAAAATGTCTTGAACTTAAAATGATTAAATACTACTATTTCATTATTTCTAGATTATAAAGATATGTTCTCACTTGATTGAAGCTTCTGCGGAATATCTTCTTTTTTTTTTATTAAAATTAACGTGTCTCGGCAACTGGTGGCCACTGACACGGGATCTGTTGTACGTACAATTAGTTACATAGTAGAAATTAAATTAAATTAAACAGTTTGCAGTCTTTGAGGAACTGAATCACGGCACTAAACTGGTTAGGTAGTCCGAGAATGTTTTTAAGAGTTCCACTGAGTTTGTGTTTGCGACGAGTTGAGCTGTAGTGTTTGCAGTCTAAAAGAATATGCTCAACTGTAAGTCTTGCACTATCACAGAATTCACAGGTGGGAGGATTTTGCGATGACATTAGGTATCCATGGGTTAGCCGGGTGTGACCTATTCTGAGTCTTCTTATGATGCTTTTCTCCTTTCTTGACAGTGGAGGTATCTTCTGAGAGGTAACTGTGGGTTGATTGATTGACTTGGCTCTACTAGATCTTTCCATTGGTCATTTTTTGGTCGTTACCAATTTTTTTTTAAATTACGTTGGTGCTGATATAGCTCTTTTCAATATTTAAGACACTGACTTGACTTTACTTAGGCTTTAGATGTAGTAAAACCTTAAAACTTTGCGGATTTGCGGTGCACTATACCTGATGAAAAAGAAATAAAATTATTTATGTTAATAATGACCCAAAAGCCTTGAAGAGTTTTCAGGTAATAATTCATTATTCGCCAACAGAATAAATGTAATATGACCCTGTCCCGGCTAATACTTTTATGGATTTATTGTGTGTCAGGTCAGGTCAGGTCAGTTTCTTAGATCGTGAAAAGCATAGCCTCCAAAAGGTTTCCGGTGCGCAAAAGAGTGTCTCACTCCCACTCTTCACTAGTTCATCATCATTAATTGCAGGTAATGAAGCTATTTATAGGTTGAAGCATTTTTGAAAACGTCAATCTGTATAATTCAAATTTCTGTTGATAGCTTTGTATTTTTTCTTTGTTATTTGTAATTTTCGAGAAATATGAAAATTATTTTCTGTTTTATCATAAAATATCATAGTTTTCAAATATTCAATCTGAGGTATATCACAAAAGACGTGAAGTAATACCATCAAAATGTCATATGTGTATTAGACTGTATCTGACGACGGTTTTCGGTTATAAAATGTGTCACGATATTTAATAAATTCCCAACGGATCAATCAAGGATTTGGCCCTTCAGTCTCATCGAGCCGGGACGCTTTCGTTGATTATATATGGGTCCCTGGGCGCCAATTAAACTTTAACTAATTTTATCTGGCTCTGGTGCAAATTGCATTGCAGCTTGTTTTGCGCAAAAATGGTCAAACCGGCTATTTTCAGGGATTAATATGCGGTACGCTATGTTCGAGAATTAATTCGTCTGCTAGGTTTGGCTGGTATTTCACATAAAAGGTATTTTTATCTTTTGTTACCTTCTACATTCACTTAATATTTTTTTGAACGGATAATGAACTACAGTTTACTTTCATATGAATTTAATACTTTTCCAGCAAATTGATGTATCATTTGAGTTAAGTATCTTACTCTACTATAGTCTTTTTATCTAATCATAATGTTAATATATTTACAAAACGTACGTTCGGTTTTGAACTGGCTGTGGTTGTCAAATATTTGATTTAGAAGTGGTACATACAAACCCATATTAATTTATACCACTCAGCCAGCATCTATAGATGATTCACGTCAGCAAATTATTCAATAATGTCGACAAATAACCCCAGAAATGTCACATATTGTTCGAAACTCATTAGAGGTTCAATTGCACCATTGACATTGCATGGAAACCAATGGAGCTCAATTTGAGCACCTCATAAAATAATTTTGTATTGTTTTGTTGATTTGTTACGAATTGAAATGTAACTATTAGTAAAATGGAATTACCCACAATTGATAATCCTCAACTTTTCATAATCCAACAATGCAATAATGTATGGAGTGTTTCATTTAAAAATTGGGAGGAGTGACCACAGGGGAAGGAGGTAAAAGTCATAACGTCTACATAAGAGCAAAAATATGTCTCCCTTTTTATGATTTTTGACGTGTCCTTCCATTTTTCCATAAAAATGATGCCTTCAGAATTGTATTGGGTGGATAGTTTTTTATTGGAATGCTCTAAATTACAGTGAAGCTAACTACAAACGGATGCTTGCGAAGCAATAGGGAAACTTGACCATCAGCTGCACGTATCTTAAATACACAGTATTTTCTAAGGTTTCAAGAAATAAAAAGATCACTTTGATATAACCAAGTTTATTATATTTCCAGAAAAACAAAAGATCTGACAACGATGTTAGCACGGCCACATTACAAGTTCCTCACAAACCAACTTCTTAAAAAGTCGAAACTCTCTATACTGTAACTAAGGACCATCCTGGTCCTTAACTGTAACTAAGGACCACCCTGGTCCTTAAGTACAATCTTCAAAATATTGCGATTTGAACCAACTAGCCTTAATAAAATGTTGATATTAAGAGAGGATACAGGGTATTGAACATGAAATTTCAATTTTCGTTTTTTACAAAAACTTTAACGCTTTTTGACGTATATGCACAAAATGTTGAGGTTGGGGTTTTTTTTATATGAAAAATCATAGCTTCTTGAAAAATCGGGCAAGTCAAAACTCACTCTATACAGGGTGGTCTTTGAGTAATTGTACATAGAAGTACAGGACAATCTTCACTTAAAAATATCGCGATTTAAACCAACTAGCCTTGATAAAATGTTGATATTAACAGAGATACAGGGTGTTGAACATAAAATTTTAATTTTCGTTTTTCTTACTTTAATGCCTTTTGATGTATATGCACAAAAATTTGAGGCTGGGGGTTTTTTGATATGAAAAATCATAGTTTTCTACCTATTTCAATGTATTTGTAGAGGGCGCCTATGTGGCACCCTCTACAAAATACATCGAAATGGTACAAAATTATGATTTCCTATATCCACAAATCCCCAACATCAAATTTTTGTGCATATACGTCAAAAATCGTTGAAGTTACTGTAAAAAACGAAAATTGAAATTTTATTCTCAACACCCTCTATATATCAATATTTTATTAAGGTTATAGTTGATTTAAATCGCAATATTTTGAATATTTGAATAATCACCCCTCTCATCTCAAAAAATAACTCTTCCGATGTGTTTTCCTTTTATACTTATTACCTCGCAAAAAGAAACAAAATAAAAATCACTACCAAAAACACGATCATATTTTTTCAATTTTATTCTTGTTATTTCCTTTCCTACGAAAGTTATTTCTACGATAACTCAAGAAATATGATCGATTTTCGATTCGCCCAAGCTCATTAGTAGTGCCACTAGGGGTGGCATCCCAAGAAAATTAGATTTTCCACTGTACAAAGGCCAGAAAACATCCGACGTCCAACATTCAAGCGCGTCTGCGGTCAATCTGCGTGAATAAAATTAAACGACTGAAGCGTCGAAATGGAGCCTGGAAGTGCGTTACGCAATAAAGCGTACGAAAATAACCGCAAAAGAGGAAAAGGTCGACTATATGAGGGGTCAAGATGGCTGCCAGGTCATCCAGGAATGTCATGCAGGTGGAATGGCGGGCTACATACACAGAGATTATCAACATTCCATACCAGAAATATCCTTCCATTATGGCAATGCTCGGCATTGTCACATATCTACCCCTATATTATGCGCGGCAACGATGCTTTCCGTCACAAAATTAACTGCTGTATATTTCCCAAAATAGACGTACAAATTACAGTCTATATAGGGCGATTAGAAGTGGGTAATAAAGAAGATTATGATCTAATGGTGAATATTCCGCTTTAATATCTTGTTTAATTTTAATTAGTAACACTTCGAAGAATTGTCGATCGATCCTGGGGATTTTGTGATATCAGGCTGTCGATTTTGAATTTAAAATTTGCTGCTGTTCATTCTCAGAAGCTTCAAAAGATACACCACTGAATTAAAATTTTAATTAAAATATGCAACTACAGCTTGCGTCGGAATTAACTTTTTTCAGTATTCGCATTCCTAAATGAATAGTTTTCATATTCCTGTACACTTACACTTTTCATTCATATTTTGCGATCTAGCATTCTTTTTATATGCCCAACCTTTGAAATCCACGATATTATTGGTCCTGTCGATTCATGTCCAAACTAAGCTTCGTGTCTTTGTTACATGTTTCATTATCAAGTCCCCTTCCACCTACTTAAATCCACCCTATAGGAGCAAACGATTTTTTTTCGGTTATCAAACGTCGGTATATTCCTGAAACTGATGGGTCTAATCACCAATGCCGGGAGCCCATACCAATAACCGGAAATTTTGCCGAATTCACTAGTGTTCCAACCAGTGCTAGGGATCTTCATCAACCTTATCTTCCATGGACTCGGTTTTACGTCTCCTCCAAAGAAGGCATATGCTTCTCACCCTAGTAGTCTAAATTGTTTCACTGCAGGCTGTATAGTGTTTATCAAGTGGTCATCTATCCCAGTATCAATCGCGTTTGACACTCAGAGGCGTTGCACTACAGTGCTGTGTCGACGCCCAAACGAATTTTATGAATATCTAGTCTCGAACCACTTCCTTCGGTCGGTTAAAAAGGTGACCAGATCTGCATAATACTGATTCAAATAATATGCCTCATAAGGTCTCAATATACTTTCCTGTTTTGCCTTAGCTTTAAGTTACATTTATGCTACTATTAAACCCACAATTTGTTCAATTTATATTGTCAGTTGTTATGCCACACTGTATCAAAAGTTTTACGTAGAAAGATGGTAAAACAAACTTCTTCTAATGAGTTCTTATCTGTATTCGTTATACTGTAAAGTTGTTCTATAGTTGAACTTCTTCTTGAAATTCAAATTGATGTGTTAAAATTAGGTATTTGTCTTGTATTATGTGCATTAGTCTTTGAGTATTAGCTTTTCGAATAGTTTTGAAATTACAGGAAGTGAGGTAATCGATTTTCCTGACTTCGATATCGTTATCACTTCTGTTATTTTCCATATTTTTAACTTTGAAATGCAATGTATACAGGTATTGTTTGTTAAGATATAAAAATTGACTACAAACTCCAAATAAATCTATACGCTACCAGTCAAGGTATATCTTATTATAGTGGATAATTTTTTCATGAATTATATATGATCATCGTTATACGATATAAGAAAAATTTTCTTGTAATTCTTAAATTGAAAATGCTGAATCTCCTAAGCAATCTGTAGTCATGTCTTGTCGCTAACTTCACTCTTCTTTGAGTAGGAAATATAGTCGGCAAGTAGTTTCGGCATTACGTTTTAGAAGAAAATTAGAAGACCCTAGAAACCGCGTTGCGGGAGCTTTACCAAAATGGCGTCACGTACACCGTCCAGATTGTCGTCTGGAACTTAATGGTTCTTATATTGCACATTAGAAGCAAGCTCTAACCATAAATGCACTAATACCTAATACCGTTAAGAATAAAAATGACCGGGAGCTTCAAGCTGTGAGCCGAAGTGGCCAATTAAAAGTGCTAGGAGAACAAATGGTTAATGGACAAACGAGGAGCGTTACTTCATTAAAATTAAGTCAAAAAGTAGTTTAGTTAAGGAAATATAATAGAACAAAAGAACGTGATAAAATCTGATTCATGTTACGGTCTCGTTGAGATTATACTCTCTAACGAAGTAAGAGATATTGAACATGGCGACACAACTAACTTTCCTCCGGAATTCCCTGAAGTAATGGTGTTTAAATTCATGCGAAAGTAGTCTGTAGATATTTCTGGCCCTTTCAAATATCTATATAACGCGAAGCAGCTTTGAAATTACACTATCAAATCTCGTATATCGATTATCTAAAGGACAAAAAAAAATAATTTGAAAACGAATATTTGCGGATATAATCAATAAATCTTGTTAACGTCAACATCTACTTTTTTTTCAATTTGAAATGCCTCTTCGGTAGTCTAAATATAAACAAAAGAGACAAAAGAGATCCCTTCATCCTGTTTCGATATCGACAACGACAAGATTACATAATCATTGTGTGCGTTGAAACAGACTTAGATCGCTAAAAACTTGGAAATTCAGTGATGTAGTTCTTGAACAAATACCAACCGAAAAAGGAATGAGAAGAAGCCCATAATGTAATATCCTGTAAACGACAGCATGCGAGCGCTGTGATAGTATATATTATAGCGGTACCTATATTTGAAATTACGTCCATTTAATTGAAGTTGCTCAACTTATTGCTTCGAGAAAACATGCCCCGGTGAACATTTCAATAGGAACATTACAATTAAATTAAAACTGCATACTATGACATTTTGATTCATTTTCATACGTATAAAAAATATAATATTTCACGATGTTATATGCTGAACGGTCCAAGATGATATCAATTTAACAAAACTTCTCTAAAGGTCGATAATTTTAAGCGGCATAATGAAATACTTCGCTTCACACTTTTGTATAGTGGTTTTGAAAGATTTACGAGTACTAAGTCAAACAACTGAAAAACATTATTAGCTTATTATGTTCGCAGAATTTGAATTTTTGGTACAAAAAGAGTATTTTCTTTATATTTTCTTAATATTTATTTATAAACAAACAGCTAGAGGATCCGCATTGTGGAATTAGCCTTCCTTTTTGTTGCCAGTCATAGAAACAATAACATCCGGAGTTCATCTGCTACACGAACAAATCGTATCTCCATCTCCCATCCGCCAACGTATCTACTCTTTTGACAATTTAATCCTTATTCTTTCGCGTGGTAGTTCTAAACCACTTTAATAATTTAAGGTGTACATACATGTGGCTCTGTTTACTTTCCTGTTTCATTATTTCAATTACTTAATAAATGAGCCTAAGTGAAGACTGTTATTTTGTGAATTTCATATTACAGAATGTATGACTTAATTTTCGACTTTGTAAGAGGATTATATTTAAATATATGTCTTTTATTCACAAGCCCTTCCAAAGCTCTTGGAAAGTTCGTAGCGAATAACTTGAATATATATAAATACATACAAAAATATGCGATATTTTCTAAACGACTCATGTTTGGGAGATCTACAGAAATACATGAACTTCATTTAAAAATTGTACAGTTTGGTTATAATGTAGATATTTTTACAAATTAAGTAATCCCTTATGAAAATTTCACCGTATGCTTATGATGGAAGGAAACTTTCAGAAATAAATTAATCCATCATACATTTTTTAAAGATATTTTACGAATATTTATCCAAAAAGAGACCTTGATACTGTGGGAGCGCAACACGTAACAATATATAAGTAACCAAAAATGGTTATCGCAACACACCTTATGGCTTGAGAAATCAATACCAAAAAGGCCAAAAAGGGGAATGTTTTTTTAAAACAATCAATTTTGCCAAATTCCATTAAGAGTAATTTTTTGACCTTGAACCAAAAATATCCAAATTTGTTAGTGATTTGTGATTGTGTCAACCGAACGTTCCTTATGATTTTTTAATCAATCGTAGAAAAACAAATTTTTTTACTAGCATGCGGAAAGGTCAATTTTTCCTCACTCTTGCTAGTGCTGAAAGAGTCAGTTTTCCCCACTTGTGCGGAAAAGTAAGCTTGTTAAGTTTTTGGGGAGTATACTGACATTTGAATATTTAAAATATATATTTGTATGATTGTGGTTTATCAAATGGCTGAAAAATTTAGAAATTTATTAGAATTCTGCTTTAATTTTTAATGAAAGGAAGCCTATGTTTCAATAATTCGTTAATTGGCCTAGTATAAGCCTCATCAAATCGATGTCAAATATTAATAATTGATTTGTTGACATGTATTTAATAATAAATGTTTTTTTTTGGGTTTTTCCGCTTGCTAGTAGAGAAATAGTGTACCTAACACTTGTACAAAGAGACTTTTTCACACTAGTTAGGTAAACTACTATTTCGTGAAATTTAAAAAATCGTTTAAAAATGAGGATTTATTGGGTGAAACTTAAACTTTTCCATTCACAACATCTCGAAAGGGGTGCATTCCATAAAAAACTGGAAGAGAATGGGCTCGTTTACAAAAATTTTTAAATCATTTTTAACTGTCGTAAAACAAAGTACTAAGGATAAAAATATGATTCTGAAAATTTCATGTCAATAGAATATGTCGTTCTCCTAATACAACCAATTAAACAAGCATACCGTAGCGGGGCGAAAACTATGACTGTAACGTGCCTCGTGTAGAATTTATTTATTTTGAATTACTCGCAAAATTTTGTGTGGATAAAATAAAATGCGTGGACCTAATTTTAAAAAATCAGACTCATTAAATCTTCCAGTGGACTTGCTAATGATTATGCAGTTTTTTAATAAAAAACACGAGTTTATTAAATTGTAATTTTATACTATGTGACACATCGTTTTTGGCTTTTTTTCCGGCCAGAATGATTAAAAATGTCAATATTTTCATAAATACATGCTCTTTCAAATGATATACAGGGTGATTCCAGATGTTTTATTTGATTCCTGGTCTGGTGGACAAAGTTACGGAGATAACGCTATAGGTTACTCAGTAAAAAATTGCAATTTTTTTAACTGCAGACTGCCCAATTAAAGGAGCTTCTCCAAATGCTATTTATGAGTAATGTGTAGTAGAAATTAAATCACCAATGTTGAAAAGAACAAGAAAACATTATTTTGATGAAGCAGGTAATATTGGTTCCAAATGTTTACATCAGATCCAAATGCACATGCACCTCACTGGTAAAAAAGCGATATTTGTTAGAGCTGATCCGGACTTTGAATCAAATAAAATCATTCCTTTTAAAACATAATATACGCCAGTTTTGTTGATGATCTATTGGAAAAGATTACCTGCTCTTTGGAAAAAAGCAGTACCTGTTTAATAAAATTTAATTTGTGAAGAACTGACCCATCATTTTATTGAATAATTTTGAACATTAATAACACCACAAGCTATAAGAACAATATCATCTACGTATTTAAAAAATTTTAGATTAATACAAGCGTGTGGTTTTCAATAACCCTATCAATATGGATTCACAACGTATTTTATAATGTAAGTTATAACAATTCTTATTGAAGAAAAATTAAATCCTAAAAATACACAAATAAAGTATGTTGACTTATCAGTGAATGCTTTGAGTCTTTTTATGCTTTTCTGCCATTGCTTCCGTTTTTTTTGCATCCTTATTAATAGAAATAAATGTTTTGTTAGATGTTTTAATCGTAGTACTTTCACATTCTGGAACCACACAATATTTATAGCTTTTTTTACTCTGGCTTTGGTCCATTGTGTCGAATAGTTTAAATTATTTCTAAACGTTCTTATTTCACAAAAACATAACACTGTTTAGAGTTTGCTAAAATGTATAATAAATAATAAGCATATAAGCTAGCAAAATACCTACTGTTACTAGCGAACTAGTCATCTAACCGAAAACCGATCGGCGCGGTGTGCGCTCTCTCAACGAGAGATTTCATATGCGATGACGTCGAGCCTGAAATTCGGAGAGGAGCGCTGTTTAATGTTTATACTTTTTTTCAGACGACTTAGGAGTCTCGCTGACGTCTAATTTTTTGCACAGAGCCTCAAAATGATGTGCTTTTCCTAATGGTAAAATAAAAAAAAATATATAAATGAGCCCATTTTCTCTTTTGAAAAACCGGCAATTTTTGGATTAGGTAGGTTTATTTTGGTATCTTTCTGTCCCCTAATACCCAATAGGGGATTCCCCCACCCCCTTCTAAGTTGTATTATCGGATTTAACACACCTGCTTAACAAAATGCAATTTACTTTGAGTGATTGCCATTATTTTCGATTTAATTAGCCCACAATTATCCCTCTTGACTGGATTATCAATAGACTATAAATATTGAATAGTTTGTATACAACAATCTCTGATCAAAATCTTTACTTGTCACTTACTTATTTTAATAATCGGGTTTTAGTTTTCAAACTTACATTAATTGATGACTAGAAAAAAATATCTACAGCAATCCTTGAATAAACAGAAATTGTTGTAGAGTAATGGTTAATGGATCGAAAGTGTTTTTATTGAAACGCCCCCATTTCTAAGTCACGAAAGTACAGTTTCGATACCGTTAAAACCGTTTCGACTCCGTTGAAATCTCATGGGCAACATTAAAAAAAATCATGACCTGACAAACATCAACTGCTTAATCCATTTAGCTAAACAATGGAAACTTTGGATAACGTGTATATCGTTAAAAGGTTGAGTTGCCAACTCAGCTGTCACTCTATTTAATTTGTTCACAGCAATTAAACGACCAATTAGTTGATTAGTATGTAGTTCACACTTGCGCCAATGTCTTTTTTACCGTACATACCATATCGATCTGCAAATTGGGTTTGTTTCAGTGCAGTGGAATGAATGCATTTGTTACATCATATAATACACTAATTATAAATCGAATTTCGACTCTGTGTATATTTGAAAATTTAATGCGATTTCATTATTACCGAGTATAATAATTCATTCCGAAAGCAAATAATCCTCCCTTTGTGTTCATTCATCATCATAATTTGCAATAATAAAAGTGAGAATTTTTGTAATGAGGTGGATTTTAAAAATGTTCTTCCACAAAGTATCATACAAATGATAGACCTAAGTGTTATTATTGAATAAAAAATAGATTGTGAAATATTCATTTCTACAGTTTATTGCATAAAAAGAAATCGTTTGAAGTTAATTATTAGAGCTAAATTAATTTAAATAACAACTAAAATTCATAAAATTGTTATACGGAATTAAAGTTAGTATATATATCCCCAATCTAGTCCGAATAAACTCTAAAATTGGAAACTTCTAAATTGCTCTCGATTCGAGTTTTCGCACATCAGCGCGTGTCGATTTTAATCCCGTAATGGAGTCCAACACATTCAATCTACTCCTGGCTTGTAACGTAATGGAACTTTTGAATGACTTGAGCGATTTAACAATGAACGCACAGGGCATTGCTTCCCTTTTTTGATAAATTTCGTCGACAGTACAATGAGGAATTATTTTCATTTTACTTCTCTATATTAACCACATGAAAGAAATGCTAGTGAAGAAATCAAAACAAATAAATTATACTTTATAAAAAATTAAAAAACACTCTTTATAGGTATTCGAACTAAAAAGTAGAAAATAAGTCTCAATTTAAGAATAAAATGATTAACAAGAAAATTATTGTCATTGTGGTAAAAGCGTGAGCTGCTTTGTGTACTACATTCATACAGTCATTGTGCGATTTAAAAAAAGAACTAGGTATATAACACTTGATATCCCCCACGCTATCTTGCTCGTTAATTATTTTATTTTTGAATTAAGAATTATTTTTCTTTTTTTAGTTCGATTACCTTCAAGCGTGTTTTTTATTTATTTCGGCAGGTTTCTATCATTCGTCAAGTTGACGTAAATACACGATCAGAAACCGAAGCGCAGCATAACCTTATGTATCGGTGAAAATATTGACTATTTTAAGGAGTAATTGAAAGGCTTTAAATATAATTCAACCGAAATGGAGGTAGGGACAACTCCCCCACTCGAATAAAGTGAAGAAACTGGAGATAAAGTCGAAACTGTAAGAAAAGTGCAAAACATAGGGTACCCTTCGAATGTACATTTGTACTAACTGCTTTGATTCACCTGACTGGCATAAGGAAGATTTTTCTGATCTTGTTATAAAAAAGGATCCTCCAGAATTGGTGTCAATGGAAAATATTCATCCACATGCTAGAGTTGTATGCAAAACAATAAGAAACTTGATAGGAAAGGGTGGATGTTTTCTTTAAACTTGAATAGTTTGTCTTGTTCCAGTTGTATAATTTTTGGTGGCAAAGACAGGAAGTTTGAAAATATTTGTTAACGAACCTTCCAAAACAGGAAAACTCACCTATCACTGGAAAAATGAAGAGACTTGGGGGAATACCTTACGGCAACACATGTTTAGATTGAAGGAAAACAGTTACCGATTGAGAAATTGTTAATATTGCTCTGCGAATTTCACTTTCAGTAGCTGTTGGATCACATGAAAGATTGTGCCCAGTCTCCAATGATCTTGATGAGATGTCCGAATTGATATAATTTCTAACACACTCTGAAACCTTAAACCTTGATTCTATTATTATTTTTAACGTCAAAAGAACGCCATTGATTTGAATGAGTTACTCATAACCATATTTTATTACTCACGATGAATTATATGTAAACACTAGAGTCTAGAAGTTGCAGACGTATGCGCGAAGAAGCTGCACATAACAATATGTGATTGATGTTCAGATGTGAAACGTAGTCCACCCATGTCCTCTAATTTTCTTTTTAATGCCTGTTAGGGTTAACAAAACATAATTTAGCTTGAATTTGCAAAAACGAGCTAGTAATTTACTGTCAAATTAAAAATGACAACTGCATGAAACATAAGAAATAAATGTAAGCGACTCATCATTCAACAATTCCTTAACATTTAATTCAATTCAATCTGTTTCCATTTCTTCTTCTCTCTAATTAAGGATATCTCTAAAGTTATCCTCAAGATCTCCACCTCTATTGTTATTTAATTGCGTTATTCGTAATCGAAAAAGTTTCATTCATATATAAAATAATTACTCTTAATCAAGATTTCATCAATTGAAGCGGTCCATATTATAAAATCAAATACACTTAATGACTCTTTTCATTACATTGAGCTATTATATTTCATTGGAGGACAACAAGAAGCATTCGCTCCGATTTAAAAAGCCCATTGATGCGTCACAAAACTTTATTCAGCAACGCAAGTTAATTTCTTTAATCAAGTTGGCTTTTAATGTGGTATTAAACAACAATCTAACATCGTTATTCAAGTCGATAGATAAAGTTTCGAGAGGCAAGCAGTGATTGGCTGGTGAACATTCATCCATGACCCGGTATTATTGTATGAAACTGTTCATAATCTCCGCTATGGCCAAACTTGAACTCGAAAGGTAATCGTTGTTATCCGGACATTGTTATATATACAATGGCGTACAAATAGATATTATAAAGACGTTCCATAAAGAACAATATAATCAGTTAGCAGTTTTTGTTATGTTTGTAGAACTATCAAGCTGAAAATTAATAAACACAGTCATGTTTTGGAAAAGTCTACATGACTCACTACTCCGTAATCAACGCGACTTAAGCCAAACGCTCAGTGCTGACTATCGAGGGCTTATCAAGGAGCTAAAAGCAGAGATTATTCGACGCAATAGCCACAAGATAAAGCTTTGATAATAGTATCAAGTCGCTAGTTGGATGATTGACATATAATTGGTGATAGCTGCTAGTCGCACTTCGCATCTACTCGTAGGTTATAAATTTGGCATCCAAAATATAAACGCTAGCAACACTCTACTCCACCTGCCCGTATAAATTCTAATTATTTCGTTCTCCAAATAGTTGACACGTGATTTATTTTTAGTTTTATTCATTAGGAATTTATATATAAATATATATATGCATAATATACACGAAATCTGTTTCACACTAAATTGATAAAATCGAGGAGGAGAGCGAAAACAAAACATCGGCTGTTTGTAGCCTATTTACGAATTCTGATGTTCTAATTTTAGAATGCTTCGTTCTAATTTTAATTTTGTACATTTATCTGATACATTAAATCATTTGAGAAGTCTGGTTGAGAAAGATTTCTATTTTGTTTTTGTTGTGATATAGGTATCATGAACAAAATAAAAAATCTCAAGGAGGTTAATAATCATATGATTTCTTATCGCCAAATATAAGAGATCTCGCATAATCGCTAGGCATGGGATATGCTTTGAAGTTTTCTCTTATTGGTGACAGAATCCGCAAATGGAATCGTCTGTGAACCTATCAGCTTTTTTTCGCGCCTATTAAACCTACAATTCCTCGTTAGCGGACCTACTGCAGCTTTGACAGTTTTCCCATCTTTGTTCGATAGCTGTTGGTGTTCACCACAGACTTATACACATTTTTCATATGTCTGTGGTGTTCACCATATCTAAAATCAAATTTCTTTGTGCTCTACCTATATAAATATCATAACAATGGGAACATTTTTCGATCCCATGCACCTACATACATCTCGTTCTCTTTGTTTTTGTTGAATCAGACACATTATTCTAGTAAATGAAAAAATTAATCTTAATATTTGAGGTGCATGTTACTATGACGAGATTTTTCCAAATAATGCTATTAATTCATATTGTTTCGAATTAATGGTAATTTTATATCATTTCATCAATTATTATGTTGTGCATGTATCCATTTCAAATTGCAATTTGCTGTATTACTTGAAATTTTGAACACAGACAGCGTTTTATAATATTTTGCTTTTTGATGATCCGCTACTGGTTAAATCGTCAATTTCTAACTTTATCAATTCATAATAGGTTCGTGAGTTGAATAGCGTTATTCTCGGAAAGTAAGGCTAGCTGAATCGGTTATGTTGCATCGATTTTAAATGTATATTTACACTTTGACATATGGTGGATACTACTAAGCTTGCTCTCATACTAAATTATTTCTAAGTTTATATCGATCTTTTACACGCAAATGCACTAAGATATCATATTTCGATTAGAATTATCTAGATTAATAATTTGTACAATTTTCTGCTCAGTACAACAGAAGTAATCTTATTTTAAATGATTGTATGACAACTGTCTGTGGAGTTCAGTCAATAGTTGGAAAAAAATCGCTTCAGCTCATCATCATTGGATGAGGTTGTAGTCACCCAGAAGAATCTTATATTGTCTAACTAAACCCTACTAGTTCTTTCCAATGATCAGATCTTCTCTTTTTTCCGGCTTTACCTATTTCTTCCAATATTAAAAAGGGTGCAAAAGGGTGTTTCCTACTCCGAAGATAAGCAATTTGAGAACAATTTTATCCATTTTCGATCAAGCAATAAAATATGTTCTTAAATCTGTTGCTTTTTGGAAATAGATTTGCAAAAGTTTGTAAAATTATTTTCACTTTCTTGAGATATCTCCACTGATATTGAAAAAGGTAGTCTTGAGGAAACGTGAACTAGTACTTCCCCATTATGCATTTTTTTCAGATTTAATTTATTAACATGATTGCTCGTACTATCTCATTCGGATTACTTCCTCTTTTAACCAAGAATGGATTGATTATGATTACTTTCTTCAAGAAAATAAATTCTTTCTCTTATTTCAAATTCCCTATTAGATATAATTAATCTCATTTTTAATCCTCTTCAGCTATAAAACTAAGCTCTTTCAGTCGTTTTGGATCAAGAAAGATATTCTAGAAGATATTTTAAATCCGAGAGCGGGAACTGGCGGTTAACTTCTTAATTCCTTTCGCTTCAACGTTCGACTTAATAAGTTAGCGTTAGCAGATCAAAACAAAAAATTTTCAGCGTTCTCTGAATGACTTGGAAAAGTTTTGCCCGGCACTCTTCTGTCGACTCGACTTTATTCCAAAGTCTACCACTGACAGTTAAATATGTCGCTTGTTGCTCTTGTCCACTCCAATTCACAAAGATAATAATTTAAAATATATCTATTATTAACGAATGTGATTGTATAAATTTTTCTGTATAAATTATGGCTATTAAAACTTGATATTGTTCAAGTAAAATGATTTAGAAAATTCGTGGATGAAATAATTAGTGCCTTGGAGATATTTAAACAAATCACTTGTGTCCTTGGTGAGCACATCTTTGAATACCGCACTTAAATTATTCTGTCTTTTATGTCTGGAAAATTCAGGACACTCCAAGATGATGTGTTTTACGGTAAGAGAAGTATGACAGTTTATACACTCTGGTACTGGTTCTTTGTTGAGGAGATATTGAAGCGTAGGAATGCGTGACCTATATGCAGGCGGTTCAAGACAACTTTATCTGTTCGTTTGTCTAGTACCTATTGATAGACAGGACTCAACTTGTGGCTTAACTTCTTTTAGTAAGAAATTTTTTGTATGCAAGGTGCTTCTCCATTAGATGTTGTGTCTACAGCTAATAATTGATCGACTTCCTAGTTTCTTTTTATGCCAGAATAAGATGGAACCCATAGAAATTAGACGTTTTTTTAGGAGAGATGTATGATTTCCATTTTAATCTTAATTCGTGAGAGAATGGGATGCAAAGGATAAAATTGGCGTACTTAGTGAATCTGTTATGATGGGAAACTTGGTTGCTGTCGAGTTTCTGCACATTTTTATGGCTTCACGAATTGCAGTAGTTTCTCTCGTAAATATACTACAGTGATTCGGTGGTCTGATGGCAGATTTGTTGTTTCCACAGCTGTAAGCGGCTGCAATTCCATTGTGGGTTTTTGAAGGATCCGTATAGATTTGCAGGATTTGAGGGTATTTGGATATCATTTCCTTGGAGAGGTTTTGTAGGAGACAGGGGTTTGTTGAATGATTTGGGCATCGGGTGAGGAATGTATATTGATATCTGGCATCTTAGACATCCAGGGGGGGAATTAGAGTTTTGTTGGAATGATAAATTGAACTGTTTGAATTCATAGTTAGTTCTTTTCACTCTTTATCGAAAAGGGAGCATTTTTATTTTACAATCTTCTAAAATGATTTTGACGCTTAGTTCTCCTTTAAATTGGAGATTGTGATATTGATTGATTGATTGTGATATTGTGAGATTTATCCTCATTTTCCTGAATAATCGTTTCATCCGCAAACATCAGCTTATTCAATTATGTTCCTTAATTTGTAATTCAAATTTATTGGATCCATCAATATTCGGTGAATCAATAAATATTCGCTTTGGTAGTCAATTCGTTGTCATACAATTTTAAGCTCCCACTTGTTAACGCACTTGTTAACGCACGTACTAAACCTTAAAAGACAATAACCATACCGCTTTTCCTATCTGATCAATTAACACAATGATCCTTTGTTTAGATTGTTTGTTAATGATATATATTCGGAAGGCTACAAGATGTGATTATTATTTATGTTTAACACTAGACCTTCAAAATAAAATTATGCTATAAATGATAATTAAGCACTATACTACCGGTACTGACGGACAAGTGCAGATAAAATACAAACTGTAATGGGGTATTGGCGAACATGTTTCAGTAACCCTGGAAGAAATAGGCAATGGAGATGAAATGGAAGTGGAAAATATGACAATGAAGAATATTACTGAGAAATGGGCACTTGCAGTGAATGAATTAAGAAAGTATGATATTATGGATTTGGACAGCAGCTTAAACGGAAAAAACTGAGGAAGTGGATGAACATCCGTATTGATATGGAAAATAGAGGACTTCTCAAAGGAGACTGGAAAAAATAGGAAACGATGGCGTTTGGGATGCGAGAGAGATTTAAACACTCGTCATTATACACCCGCCGGAAAAAAAACTCAGCCACCTAAAATTTCGTGATTTTTTATCGATTTCAATTGTTCTCATGCCAAATTGTAGATAAATTTTTTGTTATTAAAAGAAACTCCAGAGTGTACGCTCAGTTTAGCACAAAGACAATTCTTTCCGCTATCTTTCAGTTTTTATTTGACCTTGATATCTTCATTTCTTTTGAAGATACACGTATTCAAGTAAAAGTCTGGAAATTAATTCGCAAAGTTTTAATATTCAACAGTAATTTAAGACAAAAAGAAAAACATAATAAATTGGCATTTTCCAATATTCCGTATACCCACCTCTAGCGGAATTAACTGCAAGCAATCGCCAAAATATCAAATTAATGAGACGAATAATGCGATCCTGAGGAACTGCTTGCAAAGCAAAACGCAGCTCGTCAAGTGTTTCAGGTTGGTTAAAAATATTGACTACATGCGGCCTGAGGGAACTACTGTTTCCTGAAGAACGTCTTGTATGCAACTTTGAGCTCCGTTTTCAAATAAATAATAATTCGGTAAGTGCTGCTATTGATTCCAGGATTTAATTTGAATACGTGTATTTTCAGAAGAAATCAAATTATCAAGGTGGAATATAAATTGAAAGATGGCGAAAAGTATAGTCTTCGTAATAAACTGAGCGTGAATTCTACAAATTTTCCGAACTGTTTTTCCACCCTGTATAAATAAGCTATAAACATTTTTGGAAATCTTTTCTGGAGATTGTTTTAATACCAACGAATTAATCTACAATTTGACGTAGAAACAATTGAAATCGATGTAAAATTACGAAAGCCCTTGGACATCAAACTTCAGCAGAATTTTAGGTGGCCAAGCTTTTTTACCGGTGTATTGTAACATCAAAACCATATTAAATTTCAATTGTGAATAGTTTTACCGAGATCAGATAAGTTGCTTGCTTTTATTTACAGCTTTGTAACAAATTAAGGATTTATATCCAGCTTCTACCATTTCTCCGCAATTTAACTTCTTTTCTCCTTCATGTAGGTACCGTCTAAATAACGTTCAAGGTGGACAATCATCAAGAGCTTTCGTATTTTGGATCTTAATAACTTATCGTCTTCTTCCTACTTTTCACCACCAGCTGCTCTGTTCCTCTTTTTGTCTTCAATAATTGTATATTTTTGTTGACTTCTCTTATTAATGTATCGTTAGTTTTTTTGTGTCGTCAAATTTGACATTTGCGATTTCCCCATCTCATCATCCTTCTTACTTGATACTTTTTTTGGGTATTCAACGTTTTCTTCCGTCCCATGTCTACTCTTTCATTTCAAGGTTATTTATTCATTCAATTTATAGTTTAAATTGTTTTTTCTTCAACCTTGCTTGATTTATTTTCAGAGTATCGCCCATACATCTGCACTATTTCTGTGCTTCATTTTAGAGGAATGAGGAGCAGATACAGAGAGTTTCCTAATTAATTTAATTGATGAAAGCAACGATGCAGATTCGAATTAAATTAAAATAACTAAATGTAGAACTAATTATAAACATCGTTAAATAACGAGAGAAAACGATTATAATAACATCTTCATTTTATTCTTGCAAACATGATTGACAAAACAAGTTATATCAAGTTTAACTTGAGTAAGACGTAAAGAGATAATGGGATTAATTTAATTTTATGTTGAACGAGACGTAAAAGTGACAAATCGTTAATAACTCGTTAACATAACGCACCAAGACATCCTTTCAATGTGCCTTATTAAAGAGCCAAAGAACAAGCAAAATAAATCCATGCTTTTAGTCAAGTGACCTGATTCTTGTCAAGACAATCAACTTCGTCATTAAACATCCTTTTATGTTCTCTTATACATAAATATTTAAAACTGGATTATACGATTTTAGTCAGAAAATCGATTGGAAATGCTTTGATAATGAAGTATATACGTATTTCGTGTTCTATTGTCTCTATTGCCTTATTAATATAACTCGTTAAATGAAGTAATACTAGACTGTTTTCTAACTGTTTTATACAGAGCATTTCAATGAAAACATCTATCCCACTTAATTCTGGAGTCGTCAAACACGTCAAAAATCATAGAAAAGAGTAAGTCTTTTTGCTCATATTCATATGTAATAACTTTAAACCCCTCCCAATATTTTAAATGCATTGTTGGACTCTCCTTTACAAGAGGATTACAAAAATGTATAATACATAAGTGGAAAGTCAATCAGTTGGGAGAGGGGAAGTTATAACATCTACTTGAGCAAAAAAATGTGCCCCTTCATATGATTTTCAAAGTATTTTGTAATTTTTTCATAAAACTGACGCTTCAGAAATATGTAGGGTGGATAGTTTTTTTTGACATGCTTTGTATAGAAGATGAGTTTTGTCAGCAATTCCAAACATTCCAATTTATAGAGAAGCCGCACTTGGACTGACTCGTATCCTGTAAAGTTTTAATGATTACCAAACGTTAAGATGAATTAGCACATAGTTTCAGGGAGCACTCATGGACCATCGTCAAGAAATTTTTTAACAAACAACATTGTGTCACAAGAATGACAATATTTTTGAAGATATATAAAGCTCAATAGAGGAGTTCAGTCTAAGGTCAGTATGGACAACAAAACGTAGTTTTTTCTGACAAGAATGACAGCTAAAGTCTACCATTCAAAACATAAGATTTTTGCATGTTTTTTATCATTGCGAACATCTATATTGCTTTAATAAAATAATGAATACACCCCCGGAGCGTATATCTTGAAATTTAAAATGAGTTTTTAGCTGAATACTCAACATATCGGTGGCCAATAATGCTAGAAACTCTTGGCATGTCACCATTTCATTTCTGTTATCTGTCACTAGTTATGTCAGATGTCAGTGGAAAAAGTAATAAGAAGAACTAACTAGAAATACTACAAAAATCTAATCGAAAATGGACATACACAATTAAACGAATATCATCAAAAATAAATATAACTGACATTTGACATAACTAGTGATAGAATAACAGAAATGAAATGGTGACTTGCCAAAAGTTCCTAGAATTATTGGCCACCGATATGTTGAGTATTCAGCTGAAAAGTCAATTCAAATTTCAAGATATACGCTTCAGAGGTGTATTCATTATTTTAATGAAGCAATATCGATGTTCGCAATAAAAAACATATAAAAATCCTATGTTTTGAATGGTAAACCTTTACTTTTATTCTTGTCAGAAAAAACTATTTTTTGTTGGCCACACTGACCTTATACTGAACTTCTCTATTAAATACAAATTAAGCCAACCACTCACTTGACCCTGGCGTACGCCTCTGAAATGCTTATTGTACATAATTTAGTAGGGTATATTGTACCTACACTTCTTATCAAGAAAGACAACACTAGGTCAAATAGTTAAACTGCTGGGCACAGAAAATTTCAAAATTTTCCAATAAAACACCTGTTATATTTTATTTTGCGAGACTGAGATGGAATATAATTTCGAACACATACGATGTTAGTTATCCGATCTCTTTCACCGTCCTCATAAAATATATACGACCGAGGTGAAGGGTGAAGAGGGCTGTTTGGTATTTGGATGGTTAAAAATGTTTATTCTAGAGATAACCATATTACCGAAGCGAGTAAAATTTAGAGACAGTATCACGGAGTTTCATCATAATATTGTACCCAATTATAACATAATCTTACACACCCTGAAAGATTATTTAGGGTAACCAGGTTAATTCATCATAATTTGAACCTGCAATATTCAAATATTTCCAATTAGTATGAAATTGCCTGTATATGCATTGAATCGATTTCCAACAAATTAAATGAAAAAAAATGGACCGGGAATCGATATGTGTCAGCAACACACGCCTATGGAAAAAAATAATCAGTAATCAGTGAAACGGTGGAGAGATTCATCATGCTAGTTGAGTGTCGGGGCATAATGATCACAATACATTTCATGTTACATCGAACGAGGTATGGTGACCCTTTCAATTTGTTCAAAAATAATTAACTGCATAATCCCTTTAAACGTGCTCGAAAATTACTGTTTATTTTGCAATTCTATCAGTTCCACACACTGAACCGAAATACCCTCAGTTTTTGATACAGATACGAGGTAAGCTAATACTTGCCGTAATAAAATAAAATCGGTGACGATTTACATGATCTCAAAAAGCGTTTGTATTGAAAGGCATGCTCGCTTCATTTGATAATGGAATTCAAAAAGATGATAAAATGGTCATTATAAGGTTTAAATTGAAAAAAATTGTAGTTAGTATTGAACAAAGAGATAAAGCGTAGGCTGGTTAAATTGAGAGATAAGGTTTTATGTGATTTGTGGTGGCTTAAAAGATTTTTCCAAAGGTACAAGACGAAGATTATTCAAAAAGAATCAACGACGTTACAAAAAGCTAAAAGCCCCGAAAGATTGATATCGCCGTGATGCGAATGGTTTCAGTAGATAGGTGTAGATTTTTCACACTAGCAATATCCCTGTTTTTATAGAATGCCGATCCACGGATCGTAGGTCGATGTATCACACAAAAAATGATGATCCTACTCATGAAATAAATTCCGATTCGGCCATGCTTACGAAAATTCCACTGCCGAAATAGAGTGAAAACCAAAGGAAAAGCAATTTTCGATAAAGCCTAAGTTATTGGTATTATCACAACACATGAAAGGGCACTTCAAACTCTTTTATTTTGAAGCAGATAGTTGGTTATTACTCTCGACCGGATTGACATTTCTCGAGTGTGTTTTATACATCAAATATTTGGAAAATAAGGCAGGAAGCGAACTTGGACCAGCGATTAATAAGCAAAAGAAAGGAATCCACTAAAACGGCGGTACATTTCCCCATTATAACAAAATTACAGCTGTCGAGGAGGAAGACGGCGTCGACTACGATTGCTCGAAATATTTCAAGAATTCTTATTCCGGCAAAGTGCCATTACTTTTATTCCAAGCTGACTCCGACGAAGACCGCTCTGAAACTTTCTTAATATCACCGCACTAAATGTGTGCTCAGTCGAAGCTTCCCCAGAGTTAACTTGAGCATCATTTGTCAGTCTGTACAACATAAATCCGATACATGTTCTCAGTATCCCCAACGGATAACGAATCTCGAATTCGCGAAGATGACAGCCAAACTTCTCGCTTATAAAGAAAATCCAGGACCATAAAGACCAAATTCCAACGACCGATAACTTTTCCGGGCCTTGCTACCCTTCGCAAAATAAGAAATGATGTAGAATACGAGACCGGACAAGCAGGCAACGGGATGCCGATGATAGCTTTTGAAAGTTTTGTTGGAGCATATTAGATTGCGCCATTTTGGTTTCGTTGTTATCGAAAGGGTGGTATGCATTCGATGAATTCGCTGTTCAGTGTATAAAGTGGATCGAAAAGGCTAATCCGCACAGCTTTGCTATACAACGGGATAAAAATATAAAGCGGGAGATAACAGAGTGGCTGGATTTTTTTTACTCGTTCAAGAGAAAATAAAAACACGTTAAAGCAAATCAGTAACGGACAAGAGAGTCGAGTCGTGTATGTATTATTATTAAAAATCGGATAAAAGTAGAGGGTTTGGAACGGAGCAGTGTATATTTTATACTGATATCGTTTATAACACAAATTATATTTGCCTACGCACTTGATAATCTGTAATAGGGAACTTTCTTTTCACTTTATGGTTCAGGGGGATACCAATTGAGTTCTGAACAGGGTTTACCGAGCATGAGCAGATGTATTATTTAAGTTACTAATGTTATTTATATATATATTACCTAATTGGATAGTATTTCTAAATACTGAAAACAAAAGGAGTGTGGTGAAAGATACTTCTACAAAAGTATAACTTTCCGAGGTGTTTCGGAGCCATAGATTAGTCACATATTATATCTCACTCAAAAGAATATCCATCATTTACGTACTAGAGCAGAAGCCGATCATAGTGATTTGAACATTTGAAAAAATAGATATCATATTATATAGTACACATCACTTACGCCTTTGTACTGTTTGATTGTTTTTGTCTGACCAAATTGCAGTTAGATCCTTCCAAAAATTATCAACTTTGGGTAAATCCACAGGGTCAACTTGTCCTCCTAATCCTCCTATTTTCTTCTAAAGGGCTTATTAAGTATCCTTTTGTTTTTTTGTCCTTCTCTATGACCGTGATATTTTTTTATTTCTATAACTACTTATGAAGTAATTATTTTCTTAAATGACTAGAAGCGTGCAAGAAACAAAAAACTGTTCATGCAAGTTAGTTACAAATGTTCTCTTTTATTAAATGCTGTCCCTAACTCATCTATTGAATGTCCAATAGCTCCCTAAGCACTGTTGTCATATACTCCACTTCAAATAAAAGAACCATTCGAAACTGATAATTTTTAACACTCGTCATAAATGTATAGTTGCAGAATATCATTTAAACTCAACTTATTTTTAAGATACCTCTAAATTTCCAAGCATTATTTACAAAATAGACCCCTTACATTATTTTTATTCCTAAATGTCAGAAAAAACTAACAGCAGAAAAACAAAATCACATGAGAACACAAATTTCAATAACTAAAATGATGTGTGTTTCAATAGCTTTTGTGTCATAGAATGTTTGACCCCTTGTCAAGCAAAGTCAGCCACTGGGAGGGAAAGAATGCTCACAACTCTGATTTATATAAACATAATTTGTGAAATGTTTAATTTCTTGAATAGTGTTAGAAAAAACATTTTCGTGTGATAATTGCCTCTTTCCACATTTTCAGCAAAAAAGATTGGTCGGTGTTTTCTGTTTTTGCACCATACCGAACGCTTAGCTTGGGCAAATCCCTTTAGTGTTGTCGAAATTTAAGCGGATGTTACTTTACCCGAATTCTGCAATTGTATTTGTTAACAACTCCATTCGAAAGGAAGCAGACACCATCGGACTTTAATAAACTCCCAACTTAGTACATTTCATGAACGTCTCACACAAAAACGATTTTCCTCGGTAAAAACATTTTATATTCACATGTGCCTCTAAAGTACACCAGCATCTCATCAACAGTTATAATTTTATTGCTTCCAAATAATAAGCCGATGTGTGAACTTTGATAAAATGTTACCAAGATATGTGAAATTGCTGCATTAGGATCAGTTTCTACTCTTATCTTTTTCTCTTCATGTGTATTAAACCTCAGGCAGATCAACTATGTAGCAACTCTTTTTGTTAACATCACTAGACGGAAAATTTCTCAACCAGTTCCGTCTGTTTGAGATATTGATTCAATAACCCCATTGTTAGACTTGGGAAGAGGAAACCATTCATATCTGAACAGGATATGTTTCTCTGATCCTGATTGCCTGGCTTATTGTAGAGTTCTTTAATTCTTAAATTTTAGATGTGTACCTACTCTTTGGAATAATTTGTTGCTATACGTTCACGGGTTCAATTTTTAATTGCAGCTTTTTTATTCCCTTTAACTTCAATATAGTAGATTATTGGCCGGTGTTTTCACATTTCTAGTTGGTTTAGTGATTACAAATTTGAACCGGTATTTCCCTGAAAATATTTCTTCACTGTTGAACTGTCTTTTTCACTTTCAACAACCTGCACATTATCATCTTCATCGTCGAAGGCACTGTACGATATATAATTTGTAATGATTATCGATGGTGATGCTGCTCTGGTCTGAAAATTCTGCATCAGATTCCTCAAATCATTGTTGAACAGTTTCCTGTTATACATTAAAAATATAACATATATACATAACTGACTAAGCAAAATAAAATAAAAGAGGGCCCAGTATTAAACCTTGTGGTTTGCCTTTTGATACGTTCACAAAATCTAAACATGTATTATTAAGTTTAACTTGTTGTAGTCTGGTTTGACAATAGATGTCAAATAATTTGATTGAATTACTCAATAAACCGACAAATTTTAAAAGAACCAATAATACACGATGCACTAGTAGGGTATCAGTAGAATATCCGAAACTTCAACAGTTTCACAGATTACTTAAAAAAAATTTAACCAGTAGAATCACTCATAGTTTCTGTTTCGCGTACGTTGAATTTAATTCTAGATTGAAATAGGTACCTTATTATAAACAATATGAACATATTTTTAATTGATTTTTTTTGTTACAGGGTCGATGTAATAGGGAGAAACCTCCATGCAAATATTTCCATCCTCCACAACACCTCAAGGATCAATTGTTAATTAACGGAAGAAATCATTTAGCTCTTAAGAACGCCCTTATGCAACAAATGGGTCTGTCTCCTGGTCAAGCTCTAGTTCCTGGTCAAGTGCAAGCAGTAGTAAGTGAATTTTTCTTTCAAGTAGCTTGTTTCTAACTGTATTTGTATTAATAATTTTATTGAATGTGAGAAAATCTTCCTAGAATTGCACATACATTTTTAAATTGGGGACAATAATAGACTTTAGTTATTTAACCAATGTTTTTTCTGTTGCTAAATTTAACTAGAATAGTATTGATTGGAGTAACTACATTAGATTCTCACGACTAATCTACCATTGTTATTTTATCTATTTCAATTCAAACTCTGATGCTTTGTCAGCGTTTTTATTTTATTTTGAGCTAAAGAAATATTATCTCAAATTTTGAAAATACATTCTAAATAATTCTATAATTAAAAAAGAAAAGCAATATGTCAAAACTTGACAAAAGTCTATTATTAGTCAATTTATTAGTGTTTGGTCACAAAAAATTTCATTTGATGTAAAAAATATTTTCTAATATCAACCAATGCACTCAAATAATTTTTTTAGTGCCTCAACACTGAATTCCTATTATTGATTATTGATTTTCAAAAATTTTAATTCAGTTCTACTAATAGTCGATTTTCTCATTTTTTGTTATAACAGTTCGCATGTAAGCACGGTCGTTAAGTAGTTTTTATATTATTTATACATGTTTTACTTTTTCAAAGCATTTCAGCTGCATGATCGCGGTGGTCGGCCTTGTTTACAATTTTTTTAAATTATTTTGGTGTTGGTACTAATTTTGGTTTTGTTATTTGAGGTGGATGCGCCACTAGACTGCCTTCCCTTGACCTTCTTCCCCCACCTGTCTATGACAATTGAAGAGCAGTATGCACTTATGGTAAAAATAACCCTTGAATCCTTGCTTTGCTGCTTTTTAATATACAGTGTCTTCCACCAATACAAATATCAATTATCTTATATACTGACTATTAAAAAAAAACTAATTGTAGCTACAATTGTATAAATTGTAGTTTTTCCTACATTATATTTGATATTAATGTTATTTCAGATTGGTGCGTATTGATTGAATCCACTGTATAAAATTTGTTTTAACCTCAACTGGAAAAATGTTTAAATTCATGAACTAAATAACGTTGCTAAATATCAATAACATTAAGCGATGTACTGGAAATAGTTGTTGAAGTAGCGATTATCCATTGTTTTTTTTGTCGATGATAAATAATAGAAACCCGATTTTTTGGATAAATTAATTTTTCCCAAACTCACTTCTATCGGAAGAGCGGGTCAAAGGCGTACCTAGGGGGGGGGGGCGTGAAAATACCGTTCCAGAATATTCCCTTTTTTCTCATTATCTGTCGCCTATAGACTCTTCTAGAGCCCGCTAGAGATCTATCCGTCTCTTAAATCCCACTTACTGGCTGACATAGATTCCTCTACCAATCGCTAGGTGGCTCTAGATCAGTGTAAAGCGTTGTGAGATTTACAAGAATTGTCCTATTTGTCACAAGTATCAGTTTTCTGTTTTTCTATAGTGAATAATTGAGTACGATTGTACAATAATTCCGATCGAGAATGAAATAACGATAGATCACCCTAATTTAATAATTTTCAATAGTCTGAGTATGTTGTTTACATTATTAAAATCGTTATTTAAGGAACTGGAATGAATTCCAGCAACAAAATTTAATAGTCAGCAATTTTTTGCTTCCACAGCCCATAATTTTTCCATCTCTTACCAAGTTCTATTTTATTCTTGAAGTACTGCAGGATACTTCTGGCTTCGTTATATTGTATAACTACATAACTTTCCGCAATAGTTGCAGATTTCCACCCGCCATATAGGTTGAGATCTCCAGTGTTCGCTATTGAAGTGGCTGATGTTCTTCTGAGGGAGTGTCCAGTATACTCCTAAAGTTCTGAAAGTTCAGAAATTTAGCATTATTACTCATTATTGAATCGCATCATCAACTAAGCTGATCCATAAATTCAATTTCAGTTGAGAATCTCATCTTCTGAAACAATTAGTTACATAGATGTAAATTCTTACATCTCGAATACACTTTGTTGAATTTAACATTTATCACTGCAATTGACGAAAGCTTGAAGGAAATCTTCGTGCACAATTTGACTCCGAAAATTAATTGAACATATCAAATTAGATAACGATAGAGTAGAGCGAATGCTAATTGACATCAGTCGTCCCAGGAAGAACCGTATTAATAGCAAACGTTTAACGTTAAGCAACTTCTCAGATTTTGTTCGCAAGGAAACATTATTTACATAAAACGAAGGGTGTGATAATCAATTGTACAAACTAGCGTATCAGATTTCGTACAGTGAAATTGAATTACATACATATTGTATTAAATAATTAGGCAGTTTGATTTTCATTTTGAATTCTTTAATATCATCAACTATTATTATTTGATAATTGTACCAGGTGTCTAATCAAGATAAGTGATCCTGGTCTCCATTGTCGTTTTTTTTAATTGGGCATATACTAATATTATAAGGAGGAAAATTTTGTATTTTGGTATGTAATGATTAAAGTACTAGGTGATTTCAAAAATTATTTCGCCCTAATAAGCTATACACTGTGTTATTTATAAGATGCGACATAGGGATTCCTGTACAAAACTGCCAAACGCGAGCCAACTTTTTTACTAAATAGCGTTCATAAAAATAATAACAGATTGGGAAAGGTCGTTGAAAAATAAGTTTAAATGCACTTTCAAATCTCTTGAATTTGCCCTGGTTTGATACAAAAATGAATAGCTATGTTTAAAAAAGTTGAACTCAATTTTCATAACACTTACTCGAATACTTTCAACGAAGTAGGAGATAGCCAAACGGGTAGAAGCATGGGAAATTTAAAAGTTAAACGTGAAGTATCGCGGTTCGATTCCGCGCTGGGGTGTTTTCAGTATTCGAAAGAGTTATGAAAATGGTGTACTATTTGTTTAAACATAACTATACACATTTTTATTAATCCAGAGCGAATTTAAGTAAATTAAAAGTGCATTTGGATTCATTTTTCAACGACCTTTCCAAATCTGTTATTATTTTTCATGAACGCTATTTGGTAGAAAAGTTAGCTCGCGTTTGACAGTTTTGTACAGGAATCGCTATGTTGCATCTTTTAAATAACACAATGAGTAACATAGGCTATATTTATTACTGGAAAAAATTAAGATCCATAGAAATCCCTACTAAAACCAACCCAAGGTGTAAAAATATATTATAAAATAAAGTTGTGTGTTAGCTTAGATCTTTTAAACTACTCATCGCATAAAAATACAATTATCAGCAATAGATGGAGTGATTCAGGAGGAAGGTTTATATGTATAATAAGCGATCCGCCCCTGCTTCGCAGGGGTTTAGTTTTATATACAATACTTTTGACAAATCTTCACAAAAAGTACTCTTATGGCGTCATATCAGGCGTTAAGCCCAACTCTCGTACGGCAACGTCAGTAATCTCCAGCGCTCGACAATTGAGCACATTATATTTACAGTAGCACCAACCTGACTTACCCGAAATTATATATCGATACTTAAGGCATCAGGGAATTCCACTTTCCAGGGGATTCCACCTTCAAAATACTGTGAGTTTGTTTTAATTGAATAATTTTTGGAACATGTTTAATTATTTTTATGAATGAAAATCCTGATTCCTCAATAAGCTCAACAAATGAATCATTCACTACTTCAATTTGTAAATCCTGTAGAAAGAAATATGTTTATGATTTTGAATAAATAAAAATTTTGTCGAGAAGAAACAATTATTCCTATTAGTTAAATGAATCAATATTTTATTTTTTATAATCCTTGACTGTGGTTGTAGTTGAGGTAGACTAACAGAATAGTTCGATACACATAACATATTTATAATCTGATTTAGTAGATATTGTGCAAATTATTTTTGGCTTAATTTTGTAATTAACGCGCAAGCTTGCATTAATGCTTGGCTGCCATTTTAAAATAACCACAGTTTTTTTTTTCGGGTATTAATTTTTTTTCTAATTTCAACATTAAACTTTCGTTTCATTCTCCTGCATAATTTTTATGAATTATATTTGATTATTATAAAAAATTATCTCCAATATGTATATGAAATTGTTATTATTCAATTATCGTATTCAGCAAAAGAACTATTTATACAAAAAAATATAATAACGTGTTTATTTTGATCGTGGCAGGCGAAATCTTACTGTATATAATTCAAGTGTTTCTGTTCTATTGATTCTTGAATTATATTTATTAACCTTGAATTATATATGTGAGAAATGATATTTTGATAATATTGAACAAATAATAATGAACGAATTTATTTTTTTTAGGCTGCTAATCCCTACCTCACTGGTATGCCCCAAGTAGGAAGTACATACAGTCCGTACTTTGCTCCAGGTCCCATTATGCCAACGATAATGGGTCCAGACCCAACGGGTGTTGGGTCTCCGTTGGGAGTGGTACCTCAAACAGTGGTAACACAACAGAAAATGCCTCGCTCCGATAGATTAGAGGTATGGAATCCATTTTTGGTTAATTTACCAGTGACATATTTTATTGATTTATTATAAAATTTAATTGTTAATATTTGACAGAAATATTAATCGTTGCTCTATTAGAAATTTTTGGATTGGAACAAAATTGTAATTATCAAAAATCAAATGGAAAAATAACATTAATTTATTTATGTTCTCCAATGGTTTCTAATAGAGTAATTTAATTTTTACAACAACAAAATGGGAACTGTATCGGAAAATGCGTTTTAACTTATTTCTTATTTTTAGTTGCTTTTTATTTTACTTTTTATTTCTTCACTTTATAATTATTTATTCATAAATATCATAGTTAACGTATCGTTAGGATTAAACTTGTACTTTCTCATACTTAACTACTAACTTTAGATCACTAGTACTACTACTACTATTAGGTTTATGTTACATTTTTTCATTCGCATTACATATTTTCCATATTATTTTATTTTTGTTTCTTTTTTTTTATTTTTATTTTCGCAGGTTATTGGATTAAAAAAAAAACTTGGAACTGCATAGTTCTAAGGTAAATAACACAAAAACACTAACACTCTTACACATGTTCGAACCCAACTAGCAAATATAGATGTAGTTCAATTTATCCCGTGTGTATATACGTTTTTGTTGTTCCCATTTACCTTTGTTTACACCATATGGGAGAATTAAAACAATTACATATTTTCTAACGAATTGACAGCTTCTACCAAGGAATATTAGAAATTTAGTTTGAAACATTATTTACCGAATTTGATGTCTCACACTGTATTGTTAAACTATAAGTGGGTTCATAACCCTTTCATTTCATGACGATTATTCCTATTATAGTGGCTCTTTATCCGAAAATTCTATATTTTCACAATAGGCTCCTACCCCTCTTGAGCCTTAATGATTTTATCTCTTCAAATGCTCACAAACAAAGGTTATACCTCTGTATATTGTGAGAAGTGGAATTTCATTATATTTTTTGATTCTCAAATGATAGAAGACCACAAAAAATTATTAACTACTGATTTCCTAAAAATTCAACTCCAACAGTCAAACAAATTTGTGAATATACGTGTGAAACTTTGTTCTTTTATTTTTTGGGAATCAAACCACAATAATGTTTTTATAAAAAATATAAAAACATTATTGTGGTTTGATTTCCAAAAAAAATGAAGAAAAAAGAATAAGTAATGCCGCAAGGAACATAAAGAAGATATTGAAACTTTGTTATTTATCAATAAAAAATCTTAATTATTAATTAATTTTAAAAATTTCTAGAACCTTTGTAAACGCTGTCGGTTGAAACCATAGAGATAGTAATAAAGGGAAGAGACGAAGTCACGTGATCTAAAGCGTACTCGGTCAGCCATTTTCGTGCCACGCTAATGTCAAAGTTATTTCTAAGTGTCATTGGTGTTGTAAATTACATTTTTGAAGATACTTTTGTTTTAATTGATTGACTAAAATGGTTTCTTGTGCTGTTAGAAGTTGTACCAGTCGAGAGGTCGTGGATACTAAGAAATCTTCGGGAATAACGTACCACAGGTTAGATAAATAATATGCAGGGGTGTATTACAAATATTTCAAGCATGAGTCTGTTACACAGTAAAAGTTTTAGACTATTGTAGTTTAATTTACAATTTACAATCAGTTTTAGATAACCATAGAACTTCACTGATAAAAGCTGTCGCCAAAAAATATATTGATGTTAGAATGTTTTATTTTAGTGAAAAAGGTCAGACAGATAGTATGAGACGTCAGCAAAACAAACTTGTGTTATTCAGGGGGCAGTAAATATGTTGAAAATATGTTTTTTTTCTTAAATAGATTAATTTTATCTACATTGTTTTTTTATACCTGCAACCTGTAGTCCAGTCACAAAAAAAAGAATAAAATAGGCAAAAATGAATATTTTTTGGTGCTAATTAAAACGTTGCATTTGGTATATGACAAAATCACGTCGCCATGAGGCTTGAAAACTTACGTTATAACTGAACCAATCAATATTAAAAAGGATTCACTGTATTACATCGATTATCAATACTAAAAATTCATATATCGAAAAATATCAAATCCAGTTCTGTGCATAAATACGTTGCGTACCATACTTAGCCACGCCCACTGATTCCACATGTACATATGGAACCTAACACTGGATGTCGTCTCCTTCCTTATTACTATCTCTATGGTTGAAACGTTACAAAATGTACAAAATTTTATTCTCCTGTATTTTTTAGCTGTACATACAGTTAACCAGTATTAGTTTCGTCTTTATTATTATTATTATTATTACTTTTTTGAGCACTTGTAACTTTCTATCGACTGACTTTGACTGCTGCTCTTATTTACCTACCCGTTAAATTCTGTGTAGAATTAGTCCCCTTTTTGTCTTTTTTACAGTCGCAAGTAATCTTGTGTCTCGCTTTTTTCGATAGAAGGTTATTATTGATTTGTTGGATGATCATTTAGTTTTTTATTTTATTTTACGGCGCTTCCCCAACTAGCTGTTGTGCACCCTTGGCCATTGATCATTTTTCACTTCCCCTTTCACCTGTCACTGTTCCTAAACTAATATCCTTAATTTTGGTAGTGACTATTTCTCCGACCACATTAATGGTATTAAACTAATTTTTTCAAATTTATATATAATTATCACTATAAATAATTAGTTGTATATAGGCCAGTGGAAATTTCCGATTCAATTTTTTTTATAAGGTTGAGGATCACTTTTTGAGTATGAAACCATAAAATGCTGACAGATTCCGATGGAGCTTCAAGCGCCACGTTGAAAGAACGTTAAAACGGCCGATATTTCGGAAACTATACAAAAGTAATCAAGACTAGTATTGTAGAGAATAATATTTACCTCCTTTTGTTCTACCATTTACGATTTATGACACATTTAATGAACCGGTTTTTCTATATCGAACGATATATAAAAATATTGGATTATGCAATAAATGCATCAATCCATTTTTTGGGATCAATTTATTCTCTACAATCTTTGTTTGAAACTTTTTAATTTATTCTCCATAGTTTTTGAGCTATAGAAAATTCAATGCTGAACCACCGGGCAAGGACGAAAATTTCAAGGTATTCATAGAGTAAAATGGTACAAACTCAGCAAAAGAATTAAAATCCCGATAATCCCGATTGCTTATGTACTTAACAGTTAGTGATTTATTTCCTCGCTTGCAATGGTGAAGATGTATTCCCATTTTAATTGAGTAAATAATTTAAAATATAATTAAAACATCCACAGCATAATATGTTTATCTGGGTCCATAACCGGTTTCACGAACTTATATTCGCATCATCAGAAGGATAACAATAATGATTATTAATTATGTTGATAATGTCCATTTTAGAATGTTTTAAACAAAAGCTGTGGAGAATAAATTGATCTTTAATAATGTCGCTGGACATGGTGCAATACAACATGCAAGAAACTGCAGCAATGTCTTGCAAGGTGAGTATATTGCAAATGATGAATCTTACATGTTGTTTGACATCATGCAACATTGCTGCCAACTCGACATATAGTGGAAATAAAAAAGTAGATATTAACCTCAAAAAATAATTTATTGAAACATATTATATGAAGTTTATTATTATTTAAAGTGTGAAGATAGCTATAGTGAGAAAAGCTCATAGGGAAAAACATAAAATGAACTACTGCAAGAGTGCAAGCGCCAAACGTGATGCGAGCCCGCCCCATGCACGCAAACCCATTTTCAAAGATACCCACTGAAGCTCTTGCAAGACATATAAATGCTCTATACAGAGGCGTATTAGTTGTCCTTCAATTCTGTTGCCGTTGGGCATTGTCTGCATTGTCATTTTTCTCAGATTGCTCACTAGAATTGCGCCTTGCATGCAATAGAAATGGCACCAAACCGACAAAATTGCAATTGCATCGAATTGCCGAAGCTAATCAGCTGGTTCTCAACTACGCATGTTTTCGATCAAGAAATATTGCGTCTTGCATTGCATTGCACGTTGTATGTATTGCACCATCAATTTTTAAAGGCACTTGTCTTTAAAAATTGATAGATGCATTTTATTGGCAAATCCAATATTTTAAGAGATATAAAAACTGGTTTATTGAATGGGCCATAAATAAATCGTAAAAGGTGAGATTCACATAAAACAAAATGTCCAAATTTTATTCTATGCCATAATGCTCTTAATGACTCTTGCCCTAAAGTGCAGAGTTTCCGAGATATCGGCCAAAAACATTTTTTCAAGATGGGGCATGAAGCTCCACCTGAATCACAACATGCTGGTTGTGATTTTTTGCTAAGTAAGCAATTTCAAACCTTGAATCGGAAATTTAGTGTAATGTTGACCAAAAAAACGGCTATTCATACTGGCCTAATATCTGTATATGAATTTCAGATAAATTGTTAGTTCAATTCACTTTACTTTTATTATACAACAATAATCACAATATTCGATTATATTTTTTGATTACATATTTTTATTTGGTTAAAAAGACAAATGTATTCCTCATTTTGTCTTTTATTTTTTGGTACAGTTTGTAATATTGAACATACGATTTTTTGTCACTGCCCCACAAGATTATGTCCGTTACAGAAGACATCAAATTATAGTTTCTTCTTATCTTATTTAATTAACAATTGCCCCAATTATAAAGAGAAACATTTGATAAAACTCAACATCAAAACATATACTAGGTATTTTTATTGACAACATTTTACACATTTTTGTGTTTTCGCTAATGCCATTAATGCGTTTTTTTGTGCTTATGTTGAAATAGACACTACCAAATGTTTAATATTTTTTACTGCAATCGGTTGTGTAGACGCTGTTGTTTTTGTATCTACCACCACTTTCAATATATTTCAATAAATTGAATTAGTCGCGAAGAATGAAAGCACTGTGTAGATTCACTGTAAACAGATTAAAAGTGAAGCACTCGCAATTTGTTTATTTCACAATTATTTAGTAATAACGTTTGTCATCTACCCTAATCTGAAAATCAATGTGGGGAAAAACACTTTTCGTAAGTTGTTAGCGAAATTACGTCTACTTGCAAGTATAGTTGAGGGGTGCAATAAATTTTCGGTTTTTATTCAGTAATCCAAACTAAATGCAAAAGTTCCTAGCTGACGATATACTCTGCACGTCAGAGAAAACAGACCACCTAAAAAATTCAGTTAACTCCCATATATTTGAATTTGTCTTCTTTCTTTGTCGCATTCAATATTTTTTCATTAATCTAATAGTTATTATTTTTAACGAACCGTTATAAATTTATTGAACACTTACACTTACTCGTTAGAGAAGGTATGCAACGTCTCATACATCCTTAAAGTTCGTTCTGAATAAGCTCAATGGGCAGGAAATTTCATTTTTAAATTATCAATTTTTTCGAGACATTGTGTTATTGTTACTGCTGTGTGTGGTCGCCCTTTATTATGGGATCTTTAATATGTGCCTTTGTCAATCGGGAAAAGGTCCATGAGTGTTTCAAAAGATATTCCTGTCCAAAATATTACTGATTCAAAAGCAACCCGAGGTGACAGAGTCCAGGTAGCAAAACGTTCTATGTCTCTTCTGGAAACCTCATTTTGACTATATTTGCCATAAATATACATTCTACGCTCAATATTTTCCAATCGTCCATGGTCCAATTGATGTGCTTTTGAGGAAAAGCAGATCTGCGCCTCTTGTGAGCAGAAGTGAGCATATAGTTTATGGCTAGACTGCAAGGTATCGAACCACTTCCTCTCAAATTTTGACGAATAGTAAAAGAGTTGCTCTTACATTAGTTTTCTGTAGTCATAGTTGGAGCATTCTAGTGGTTTGCTGTAATCCTGACAAAGTGTACTCTAATTTTCCTCATTCTTTTAACACCTCTATCGCGTTAAGGTGATGAGAATAGATCGCTAGAAATCGTTGGAGTATTATTTGCACAGTCCAGCGACTAACATTCAAGTAACTATCCACATTCCGTTGATTTATTCCATTTCCAACAATGACAATAATTGGATGTTTTCTCTACATTTAAACTATTACCCTCCGCAGGCAACAGGAAAAAGATACACATAAAACACTATAAAAGTTCACTACCCATTAAAACTTCCTCGACACTTCTTTGATGGGTGGAAAAACATTTTGAGAACTTTATCTTTTCTGGCTCGCGTTTATGCCATTTAGTCCATTGAAATGTTACATTTTTTAGGCCTTACCTTGCGTTTTTTAGAGGACGCAATTTTATTTTTTTGATGTGTAGGGGGGGGTAAGTGCAAAGCTAAAAACAAGTTTGTGGGGTCGCAACCCTTATCCCACAGCCGCCATCTTGAAAATAGGGGTTGAAATGGTTTTTACGATATATCTCTCAAACTATTCATTTGATAAAAAAAATGTGTTGACATTTTTTGTTGCAAATTAAATTATCTACAACTTTGGTCCATTGTCGTAGAACTATAAATAAAAAAGTTATAAGCGAAAATCTTCAGCAATTCGAGAAAAAAATTTTTATTTTTCGATGTAACCTTCTTTTATCATTTTACGAAAAAATGATATCTGACTATTCTTGTAGATCGGTTTCTGAGGAACAACTTTTATGCGCATCATTTTTTCATTAAGTCAAAGCTAAGGTTTTATAGCGCTCCGAAGTGATTACTATTTTTAAGTACTCTTAACTATACCTATATTATACTAGTGTACTAATAATATGTCATCAGTTATTGTTTTTTTTTTGTTATTATAAGTTTTTCAATTATAAATTTTGCAATATTATTAAAAATTAATTATTAATTTTTTATCTCTTTATGGAGCGATGTGTGGATGTCGAAAAGCAGGACTGAAATGTTCTGCAGTGTGCTTCCATTGTTCTGGAGAGACTTGCAGCAACGTAATGGAACTCTCAGAATTAATAAATCAAAATGATTTTGATGATGAACCGTCAACATTAACACCCCTTCCTTCTCCAGTTCTCCCACTGGTAGACACAGAAAGCCGATCAGATGCTGAGCCGCAGCCTGGTCCATCGAAACGACTGAGGACGGAGTAGTTCTAATTTGGAAAATCACCGTGGATTATGCCTATTGGGGACACCACGTAAAAAAAACAATAACTGATGACATATTATTAGTACACACGTATAATATAGGTATAGTTAAGAGTACTTAAAAATAGTACTCACTTCGGAGCGCTGTAAAACGCTATTGACTTAATGAAAAAATGATGCGAATAAAAATTGTTCCTCAAAGAACGATCTACAAAAATAGTCAGATATAATTTTTTCGTAAAATGATAAAAAAAGTTACATCGAAAAATATAAATTTTTTTCTCGAATTTCTGAAGATTTTCGCTTATAACTTTTTTATTTATAGTTCTACGACAAAAAGTTACTGGACCAAAGTTGTAGAGAATTTAATTTGCAACAAAAAATGTTAACAAATTTTTTTTTATCAAATATATAGTTTAAGAGATATATCGTAAAAACCATTTAAACCCCTATTTTCAAGATGGTGGCCGTGGGACAAGGGTGGCGACCCCACAAACTTGGTTTTAGCTTTATACTGACCCCCCCTACACATCAAAAAAATAAAATTGCGTTCTCTAAAAAACGCAACCCCAAATGTAACTTTTCAATGGACAGGGACAGTCGCCTTCGCAGTATACATTCATCTGTTTCACATCTGAACACTTAAGAAATATTTAAAAATTTGGCAAATACTGTAAATATTTTGGGATGTCTGTTTTTTTCTGACACACAGTGTATTTAATAAATTCTAAAAAATTAAAGTCTGAACTTTACCACATGAAATAATCGTAAATAGTTGGGAAACGGTGCAAAAAAGGCACAGTGCACAGTTTTTAGCAAAGCAACATGAACAAACTGGACGGTGTAGATAAAATTTAACCACATTTTTCAACGACCATTTGGAAAAATAAAAAATTATTTCGGTTAGGCGCTTTGGAATGAAAGAAAATTTTCTGGAAACGACTCGTGTAAATGAAAATCTCACTATGAGAGAGAAACCTGACCAAAAAAAACAGAATGTTTTTGTTTCCAACTCTAAACGTATCAATAAATCTAACTGAACCTTTTTTTTCAAAATATCTTGTCATTGTTTTGCTTTGGGTTAATTTCAATTTTTTTCTTAAATTCAACAAATTTTGGAAAATTTGATTCCTATCATTTTTTTGTACTGTTCTTGAAATTTTGATGTGAAGTTAAACCTAAATATATAGAGGGTGCATAAATTGTATCGTATGTTTTTTACTCGAATACACCCTGAAAAATGCAACAACCGCAACAGCTGGTGTCAAAATGTAGTACCATTTTAGTTTTTTATTCACTAGTATCTTGATTATTAAAAAAAGTCGGTATAAAAAGAACCAGAATATTTTTGGTATATTACTAAGGAATATTCAAAAGTTCAGTTATATAAAACTTCAATAAAAATTTGAGGTAAAACGTACGCCGCTCATCAATTTCTATTTGTATCAGGAAACGGTCGCATTTTACAGTACAACTTTTCCCATTTCTCCAAGTAATGTTTGCTCTACTTTAGCTCTAGTTTTAGATCTAGATAATATAACTTGACCACCATGACACGTATTACGTTGCTTTTGTGAGTCAATTTGGGATTCAAAATTGTGCATGTTTTGTTACTTCATTTCAATGATAGATGGAACCCTCCAATTAAGTAAGTAATGTTTACTGGAGAAATATGAGAATGCAAACCCTTCAAGAAATATGAATACCCACATATTTTTTTATTTTTTCTGTAAATCCTCGCGGTAATATATCAAATGGCCAAGTTCAATGTTAAGCAACAAATCATTCGACAAAAAAAATTAAATGATCATTCAATAGCATACAGGCTCTTCATCCGTAAGTTTTTTAACGCAGCGTCTCACATTGTTGTCCATCCCCAGCTAAAGAGAATACGTTTAGAAGACTTTTGTTGAATAATTTATGAAAGAATATATTACACGGAATATTTTTCATTTTCAAAAAAAAGTTTTCCCAGGTTTTTTATTACATGAATATATTTACCTATCAAATTCATATCGGGTATAATATATTACATTTATTTCGTGTGGTTGTTGGGTCAATATGACAGTGTCGATTTACATCTTTATCCTTATTTGATGATGTTATGAAATTTGAATCAAAATTGTTCGAAAAGTGTATTCACTTTCATGTAATTTGTTATATAGGTAGTCAATGTATTTGGAAATGTTTGATAGTACAGTAGCAGCTGAAAAAGTATCCATTACAAGCTGGGTATTAGAATTATTTCCATTACATGGTCCTGCAAAAAACAGCGTTGAACAAACTTTAGCAGATTATTTGGCTGTATATGATGGTGTTATTGACCACATACGGCTCCGTGGTCAGGTACAGCAAGTGCCAGCAAAATGTAAGGCGTGATACAGTCACCAGACTGCAGAGACAAGTCTGCGTGGTGATTCGCAATTATTCGCAGACAAAAGAAAGTGTTCTCAGTTCAATATTGTTGAAGGAGATAGAGTGCAAAGGATAGTCAAGCAGCCATTAAAGCACTGAACTCTCGTGTAATCAGTTTCAAAATGGTGTGGGAATAAACTCAATGAACTACAACTTACTGTGGATTCCAAGACACAATAAAATAGAAGAAAATGAAATAGAAGATGAACTAGCAAAGAGAAGAACTGAAACAGCCTTGTGCGGTAGGTATTAGCACCAATGCAAAATTGGAAAAATTTAGTAAAAGCCGATAAAAAGAGACTGACCATTATAAAGATCTAGTAGGGCTTAGACAATCGAAAATACATCTGGGTGACTACAACCTGCTGAGATTAAATGATTGCCTAAAGCAGAGTAAAACTGCACTGGGTATTTTAACAGGGATCCTCACGGGATATTGATGCCTGAATGGGCAACTGGAAGAGCTCAAAATAGTAGAGGAAGGATAACGTAGATTTTGAGGCATGGGAGAATAATGCTTTATCCACATACTTGCAACTGCACAGCAATTCAGAATCCTGGCTCACTTGAAAGATTACTGGATAGCAGAGGGACACTTACCTAAGTTAAAGTCAGCAGATATCCCAAAATCTCTCCGGGAAATAGGTCTAAAGGAGCTCTGCCTTAGCAACTAGTGAGGAAGCAAAAGGACAAAGACACGGTTATTCCTTAACAGCCCTACGGCCAAATTATCACACCACCTACTATGTCAAAGTCGAGAAACGACGAGGATGATGGTGGGAATGCTGTCCTGACTTTGTAGGCTGAGGAAACATATGCACACAATTGGCCTAGCAGATGAGATAGATGAGAGACTTAAGGTAAACAAATGCCTCCATCAAAGTAGATGGTTTTGAAAACTCCACTCACAGGAATCAAACCCAACCACCCCAATTACATTTTAATTAGGATTAAGTAGCTACAACTACCAGATGAATA
>CAJUYH010000175.1:0-83213 GCA_910591685.1 Galerucella tenella | reverse complement strand
CACACTCATTAATTCAAATGTAATTTTGGCCAGGTGATAAGAAAATTTACGCAAAATAAAAACACTGAAATGTGAAAAAAAAAAGAATTCGCTCGAACTTAATTGGAGAAAAGTTTTTCACATTATGCCAAGCTGCTAGGGAGGGCTACTAAAATAAAAAAAAAATAAAAGTACGAAATAGAAACAAAAATAGTTAAGTCAAAGTGTTATTAATGCACTTGGCATTTCACCAAATGAGAAAAAATAAAAAGAACAAAAATAAAGAACGAAATTGTCGTATTAAAAGGTATTTAAATATTTACAATTAAAAACAAATTTATTGTCTCTAAATAAAATATTGCAATTATTTCTAGTATCATTGAAATTTAATGCGAATGGCTGATTGTAAAGTGTGAAAATACCTGCGATTTTTTAAATTTTTCAAAAACTTTTCCAACAAGAATTTCCCAGATATATTTATAAAAATGAAAAATTTAATGGTATATTCAATGCATATTTGATATAAATGAGAAGTAAAAAAACTCTTTGATTTATTTAGGTCACATTTGCCTTAACAAATATTCATAAATTATAAATATAATTAGTCTTATTATAGTTGTAATAAATTCTATGCATGTGAAATGTGTGTGAAACTCCAGTATATAGGAATACAGTATATAAATACGTTAAAATATATATTTTCCACTTTGGATCATACTCCAGGAAGTGTGAAGCACACTCAACAGCCACATGACAGTGTGCTTATACTTCACTTCATATATATCTACATATATAACACACACACACACACATACAGATACATATGTATATAAACATTAAGTGAGTTGTGTCTCGTTCGCATTTCGACTTGACAAAATGTCCACAAGGAGTAAACAGGGTGAAGCGTGACTTCAGTATTATATTGTATGATGGAAAAGCATAGCATTGCGGAAATACAAATGAGGGGAATCCCCACTACACATTCACACATATACACAATCAATCACACGTACAAACACTCGTCAAGTCCCTCGTAAAGTCACGGCTCAAGAAGATAAAATTTATATTTGTCTTTCTTTTCATTTTCTCTTTATATATTCTTTATTTATTTGTTCATTTATTTGTTGTTCCCTTTTTCCAACATACAATAAATGACATAAAATGTAGTTGTGCAAAGGAAAATTTCAAGAGATGAAATTTTCACTATTTATTTTCTATTTTTTTATTATGTTTACTGCTATTCTTTTTTTTTTCTTTTTAATGTCAAGTACATACCCACAAAATTTACTTTTGCTGTATAATACTTGTATATTAGAAGCCGGGCGAGACAGATATGGGGTTATGGTGGCCTTTTAGATTGTGGGATTATTGTAAATTGAATTAAACCATGCAGAAATGCGCCATATGAATCGTAAATTTCCTATCGATTTTATGTGGTAATGCTGATGAATACTATTACATTTTGGAATATTGCATCGAGCTTTGTGTCTTCAATACTGAACGACAATCTAACACAAGAAATAAATATTATCAATTGTTATTGACTATTACCATTGGTAGTAATACAAATATAATACTATGTAAAATTAGAAGCTCACAATTGAATCATTATTTATATTCATTGATACTATCAGCAAATGCTGTATAATTGTAATTTTAATTTATAATAAAACCGATATGAAATTTCAATTTTATCAATATTTTTCGTCAAAATGTCTTTCTAAATATTTATCGGCAATTGTGACAAATTGTCACACACTTCATTAAACGTGACATATAAACGAGTCGGGTGATATAAATATATAAATTTTACGGTGGTCATGCACTTGGCGTATTTTTTTTTTTTTTTTTCAACTGACAACCTATTTCACTGTTGTTGTTTATATTTATTTACTGGCAAATTGTCACGCGGCAAATAAACGATCATGGGAGAAATATGTGACGGGTTATATTTCTCGTTTCACGCGACACAACGACTTTCTATCTCGACCATGTTGGCTATATAAAAAAAAATATATCATGTATGTATATAAATATGTATATAGATGTATAGAAGAGCGTGCAATGTGTGGTCCTTTCAAGTGTTTGGGAGTGGATGAAGTGGATAAATCCTTGGGTACAGGTCGACCGTAGATAGGTACACAAGAGGTAAAACGATTTGTGAGCTGACTCACATACATCGGACGTATATATACACACACAAACCCCAAGCATAGACACTACAGTCATACACATACAAACTGCGTACACCCAATTCTTCGCCCTTGGCCCATTATCTATACATATAATGTGTCACCTCGAATATTTTAATGACGGGGTTGTAATTCTCCTTATTTTCCGTCTCACACTATTATTTTTTCGTCACATATTTCTCTACATTTAATAATACAACATAAGAATAACGAAAGTAATAAGCCAAAAGGGGGAAAAAAACGCAGAGAGATTTCTCTATTCTGTTTAATAGTAATAATAAAAATCACATCAATCAGACCATAATGTAATAAATGAAATATTTTCGTTTTTCTTCTTTTAACATTTTAAATTTATGACAAAATAAAATAGATATGTTTTTTTTTTTTTATTCATTCATACTTTCACTGAGTTTATTTATATAATTTAAAATAATATTTCTATATAGTAGATTTATAAGTAATTATAATTAATTATAGATGATATAAATAATTTTACACAGACCTGTAAAGTATTGAGTAAAGAAATGAAAAAGACACTCGTCACAATCACCAATTTTTCATATATTTCCACCGATAGAAAATGCAAAAATATTGAAAGAATTATTTTTTATACTTTGGATAAATCACTTGGGAGAAATTAATTGAAAATATATTTTTTTATATCATATACTATTCAATACATAATAAATTATTTTTCATTCATAAAATAATTGGCGGTGTGTCGGATACACAAACACAAATACATACACAATGTTGTACACGATAATGAGAGAGAGAGTGCAACAATGAACGTTGGTTGCGCGCAGGCACACGGGGTAAGTTCGTCATGACGTTGCGGCCCCCGGCGTCAGACTGGCTCGTGGTATATACGCGATAGACTGGTAGTACTTGCTATAATGCTTTACGTTAGTGGAAGTGAGAGAGAGAGAGAGAGGGGGAGAGAAAAGCAGAGATAGAGAAAGATAGAGGAAATGAAAGCATGAAATCCAGTGAGAAAGAGAGATAAAACACGAAAGTTTCATGACGCGCAGGCGCTTATAAATATTTTCTATGTATATGTATATACACATGTATATATATATATATATATATATGTGTGTGTGGTCATAGTAAAATGATCAGCAGTCAAAAAAGACACGCTCAAGCATTACTCACATTATATAGACATTTAACTATATAGCGTGGTCAGACGCGATCTAATGAAAAATTATTGAAGTTGAATTCGGACAAAAACTGGGTGTGTTGCATTAACGAAATACTATAAATCGTACTGTCTATAAGCATGATAATGATGATTCAGTCAAATGATAAGTGAACACGGAGCAATATTGGGGTGTACGATATTACAAAGGTATCAGTAGTTTCTGATAGTTATTTAGCCAGGTATTACTCAAAATGAGATTGATTATTCCAATGGAACAATTTTTCTTTTTTTTTTCAGTTCTGTGAAGGGAATAAAATATTTTTTTGTCAGTCCAGTGCAATATCCAATTTTGTTGGTTGGATATTGTTATTGGGATTGCATAATATATTCTTTAATTAAGTGCATTTTAATATTGATGATATTTTCAATAGGAAATTTGTAGAATCATTCATGTTGCTGTAATTATTTTAAAATATTCCATATTTTTATTTATATATTAATGAATTTTGTGTAATTTATTATTTCTTTGGAGTTTTCATGTTTTATTCCATAATAATTTTTCCGATAACTTCATCAGCAATTTTAGCAACGATTGCGTTGTATTTAATATATATTGCTATCACTGCTAAAGGAAATTATAAATCATATTGATAAATATGGAAGTGTAAATATTTATTTGTTTTATATAAATGATATTAATAAATATATTATTAATATTTGCCCCATTCAAAATGAATATTTACCAACTGTATATTACAAAATTTAGTAATAGATAGTGAATAATTTGTTATTTTGCTATTAACAACGCCCAAATAAGTTAATGAGTAATAAATTTAAATTTAAATATCACATTGCTAGAGAGCAATTTTATTGCATTAAATACCAATTTCTTATTAAACTGTTAACAATTAAATTTTAAATTTCAATTTATATCTACCATATTTAATAAATATGACAAATATATTTAATGCTACCAATAAAATATAATTTACAACTACCATCTGAGTGTACACAACAACTACACATAATTATTCTTATTTATTTATATTGTGTATAATTTAATGAAGAGTAGATTTGCATTTACAATTTTCATTGCGCGAAAATTATTTTGTCATATTTAACACCTACCCTCCAAACGGTTAACAATTAAATTTATTAAACACACACTAAATATTCATATAAATAAAACATTCATTGTTCACTATAATTTCATACAGTTCAAAATTATTTAGTGTTAACAATAATAAAGTATATACAAATAATACCAATAGAAAATCCTCTATAATTGACAATTAAATATACAAAATAATTATAAATAACTATATAATTATTTATAGTCTCTATATATATATATATATATGTATACAACTGCACATATCAATTTAAATCTCAATCTTAAATTTGATAATAACTAAAATAAACATAGATGAAATCATTCAAGGTCATGAACTTGATTTAATATATTTATCTATGCATATACAGTGTGCATCTATATGCTACATACACACGATATAACTCTGTGCCTAGTCTTTGGAAATTGCCGTGGGCAATGTTTCAGATGCGTGTTCAAACTCTTATCTTTATGAGTTTGTGCTGCTGAACGACAACAGAGGGAGCAAAAGAGACAGGGTGAGAGAGAAGGGGAATGAGGGAGCCAGATTCATTGCCAGGATAAACCTCCATGAATGACTATGTAGATAATGTGAACTTGTATATTTGTATATATATTGTATACACACATGAATCGAAATTGATCACCGAATTCAGCAATATGTCGACAAAAAAATAGCTAATACACATGGGGAGTATAAAAAAATACAACACAATAGTGAACCGACATTTATTATATTGTATTTATTCCGTTGTGATATTTTAAATAATGTTTCTTGGCAAATGTCGTTGGAGATCAGAGCATCTGGTCCACCATTACATTAAATTACCGTCATATAAAAATACAAATATGACATATTCTATTATAATTTGATTGATCATTATACAGAAAAAAAAGACAATTGCATTTATAAATGGACAATTATTTTCTTAGTTTCATGTAAGAAGTAGCATTTATTTTCATGCATTGACCCATTAATTGTAATGTTCTTCATTGAGAAATTAATTTTTCAATTTAATTCTTTTTTTTATTGTGCAATAAGTTGGATATGATTGTGAATAAGTGTGTAAATTATATGTTGATATATAAAAAAGGAATTAAATATTCATTCACTATTTATTTATTAGTAAAATAAATATTTTGTCTTTGCAAATTAAAAGTAATGCTGTGACTTTCACACTGCTGGAGTTGTCATTTCAGGCTTTAATGAACTGATGTCTTTAAAGTCTACATAACTGACATAATAATGAATATATATGGGCCAGAGCGTACGTAGTTTTATTAATATTATATATATATATATATATATATATATTTGATGTTTATGTATATAATGACTATTTTCCATTTGCTGCAACCCCTATGTATTCACAAGGGTGTAGTGAACGCCTCTTATATATGTTATTCAGTGTATTCTACAGTCATTATTGTTATCTCAGTACATGTACTGACATAGAATTGACGAAGTGTAAAACGAAATAAAAATATAGAAACCAAATTCAAAACTATTGATATAAGTATATTTGTCTTTCTCACTCTGCAATATCTATAATTTTATGCAGTTTATTATTACAATGACCTCGGGTTATGTTGATTGTGATCGAGTGCATGCAAATTAATTGTTATCGGGCGAAAAAACATTTCAATCGTTTACGTGCGTGTTGCGTTTATTTTTTTTCTTCTCATTTTCCCTCTTTTGATTTAATCGTTTTATTTATTTTTTTTTTTTCGTCACTATTTTATTATTTTTTTTTTTATTCTTTCCTAAAGGGGTGCGTGGCAATCTATAATTTTATCACGATGAAAAATCACAACCTTTGTAACTTTATCATTCTTCGTTTTTTTCTCTACATTTTCTTTTTTTTTTTCTTCTGCATTTATATGAAAGTTTATGAAAAGTTTCAATTCTTTCATGCTATAGAATATACAGAATATATATATTTCTTCGGTTGAAGTGTACGCGTGTAAAATCATAACTCGATAAATCGAGATGTCCTTGGGTCGTCAGTGCACACGAGTTGTGCAAAGTTGTTCTTTATCGTCTATATATATGTTTTCACGTCATCAGGTCTCACGTCCGGTGCAATGTGGGCGGAAGCGAGCAAAAGGATGACAGAAAAATACAGTTGCGAATGCGCACATTTTAAAATTCCAAGTTGCACTTGGGTTTCACTCATCACCATCACACCAACATTCAACTCGTTTTCTTTTTTTTTTTTTTTTTCAACTTCTGTCTCACACACTTCCCCGTTCACATTCAACTCCCTCTGTACATCTCCATTTTGTCTTTTTCACATGACTTTAGTATTCTCCATTCGTCTTATGTAATTCTCTAACAATACCCATTGACTTTTTTTATCATAATTCATTTCCATATTATCACTCTGATTAATGATTGAGTAAATTGTTTAAACAGGAGTATATTTATATTATAGTTGGATATTCACGAGTTTAAAATCTCATTAGACAAAAGTGAAGATAGATGAATTGTAACATCGTCAAACAAAAATGAGTTATCTAAACACAAAACAATAAAAAATACTTCGTTTAATTTATTACATTTATTATTGTGTGTGACAAATAAATGATAAATAAATACAAAAAATATACATATGATTTATTACCGCCATTTTTACCATATTCAAATCCAATATATATATATATAATATTCACCCATTTGTTTTTCCTCCGCCATAGAAAAATATAAAAAATAAAAATGGATTTATGCTTATTAAATTTTTCATTGACATATACAAGTGAAGAATTTTTTTTATAAATTTTGACACATATTTCAAACTTACACTTTCATGTACATCAGTAGCGTTCGTATACTTTGTATCATGTATATTTTTACATTATTATATATGAGATATATATTTTTACAGTGTAAAACGTATCTGTTTATATAAGTATGCGACATGAGTGAAGAATACATAAATGCAATCCACGTACAACAATAAAGAATACACATGTGTACGGTTATATTGGTGTGTTTCGGTACAGGTGTGTGTGTGTGAGAGAGTTGATATATAAACGTGACCTTTTGTTCTGGGTATGTCACACACAATCGCTAGTGTATATAAATCCATTTTATCACTGACAACCTGACATACGAATGTATATCATCGTATATATACATACAATTACTTATATTTAAGAAATGTACATACAAATGTACATTATGATCCATTGTCGGCCAATAAAGAAAAGAAATCAATAATAAATAAACTATATTGAGGAAAAATATTTGCATAAAATATTATTTTATTGGAGCAAAAGTTTGGGGAATGTATAAAAATATATCTGTAAAATAATCGCGTGCTAATAACATAAAGTTGTGAATTCATCAATATACTTTTTTTTTGTGTGTTATAAACAAACAAATTTTCGTTAATGTGGTAGTAACCTCACCCAGTTATTTTTATATTATGTTTGCATAGGGAATACATCATACAAAATTGAAATACGTAAATTGACATCAGTAACTGATAAAGTAAAAAGGAGATTTTTAAAGTCCATCTGTATCTCTTATAATATTCCAGTATTGCACTTCGCCGTATTATAAAAAGTAACTAGCAACCATTTTTTACATTTCATGCAAGTATCAAATTATCACTATTACATATTTTTTCCCCTATTACATCAATAATTTTATTTTTTATTAATTCAATAGTTCACTATATTTATTCACCCACTGGTACTTTCATTCGTGTCAGATAATAATATACTGTACAAATATAATTTCCGCTTTTAACTGTCACCGTTGCGTTTAATGGGTCTAAATGTTACTATAGTGGCGGCGATAAGAGGATATAAAATATTATTTCACGTACACTTGCGTAGAGAAAATTTTACACTGAAAATTACCATGTTAAAACAAACGTTAAGAGCCATACTTGGACGTTGATGATAAATAACATGTGAACACCTGACAAACGTCATATATATATTTATTTTGCTTTTAAAATAATTTTTAATGTTGACATATTATTTTTCATCAACATCCGTGCGTATGTTGTATAGTAACTACTTTACCACAGCAATTTTTAGTACAATATTCTGTGTACACACAAGAATATATAGAATAGTATCATGTGAAGTGAGTGAAAAATAAATAAAAAAATACTGTTGAACGAAGGGTACTGGAAGAAATTGAGTGAATAAGGGTTTTACAGTTGTCGGTCTATGCATTCTATAACGGAAAAAAAAAAAAAAAAAAAAAGGAATAGAAAATGAAAAGGGAAACCGAGACGCAATGGCGCCACGTGTGTGCGCTCTCACATTCCTCTCTTATGTTTATTACAACGATAAACTTGAAAATATGTACGTATGTATGTGTTGTATGGGTAAAACATTACGTGGGTGTGCACTGCCCTCGATATTTCCGTTATTTGCACACGTGTGGGCAGTATTTATTCATATATATTAATTTTAACGATTATATTCATATATTTGCTTGGTTATTATTTTTTATTCCAATATTTATAGATTTCTATTGATATAAATAAAATTGACGATGTGCAGTCTTGTATTTTATTTGCATACTTGTCCATTTTTTCGTAGAATAAAATTGGTCGTCGACGAGGTTCGCAGAAATAATACACATTTGTGTGGGAGGAAAATTGTCTGGGAATTGTATAACGGAAATGTCTGCAAAAGCACACGACGACGTTTCACTTTCATGAATTTATAATAATTCGTTTTTTTTCCTTCTTTTTTTTAGCTCTGTTTTGTTCGTACTATTTATAAACTGTGGGTGCACGAAAGTAATAGCGTCTGAGAGGTTCATTCGATAGCCACCATAATTTTTTTCAGGTCGTTTAAGAGACGGTAAAAAAAAAGATAAAGAGCAGCCCCAACAAACCAACTAGTGAACAAATTAAATTAATCAATCATTTATATGTGATCTATTATTAATCACGAATTTATATGAGGAACGATAAACCAGAGGGATTGAAAAATCAAGGTATATATAAATTTCTTCTGTTATTATTATTGTTATAATTTTTTTTCAAGTTATCTATTTCGTCGAGTCGATTAAAATATATCGATAAAATCCAGTGGATGATTGAACAGAAAATAACAGAAGGAAGAAAAAACGTAACAGACGTAGAGCAGCTGAGATCACAGAAGATTCACAATGACACGGTAATAAAAAAAAAAAATTAAATCTTATCGTCTCCCTCAGACAAATAAAACGGAAAAAAAGAAAAATAAAGAAAAATAAAACAAAAATTGTATTCTATCGCATTGGACACGTATATAAATTTTTTTGCAGTTGTCACACTAAATGTGACAAGTCAAAAGATTAAACACATGTCTCTATATGTATATGCAGGGTGTGTGTGTGTGTGTGTGTGTGTGTGTATGCGTGTATAGCCATGACATCGAAAGTGTGCCATTAAACATTGTGCAGATGTAATTGCCGGGAGAGTAGAACAGAGCGAAAAATAGTGAGCGAAAGAGAATGAAAATGTGAATAGTAGGGAGAACAGCATAGATAAAAAAAAAAGAGATGTAGCGAATGGTTCGTCATGAAAGGAGCAAGGCACGTTGAGATAGTGCTGGAAGGGATAAGGGTAGAGAGGGTTGAGCGGCAATTTTCATCCCCTCGAGGGTCTTTCCTGCAGATGCTGGTGAACGCCACCCTGTATCGATCCATACAAACGCCCACTCAACGTGTGCAACTATCCAACCCTCTCTTCCACCGAGCAATCTCTCGCACTCTATACCTATTTCACTCGTCCGCTTTGTGCCTTGTGCGCTTTCAACTTTCATCCGCCACCGCATCACCATTGACCATAGTTGAAATTTGAATGCACGCGCCATTCACCAGATTTCATCTTATATCCCGGCCCTTGCGCAACACAACACAACGATGCCATCATAAATCTACACTTCAATAACTCCAATTAACTTCATTCAATCATTATTTCGTTCAATTCCAAACTCATTGTATTAATTCACTGCAATTTTTATTTTTATATCTTTCTAAATCATATCCCAACTATATTTTATCGTAAAAAATCTCTTTATCAATTCAATATAAATCACAAATCAATGCATTTATTAATTACCACTGGGATAATTCAACTTTAATTGTGCAATTCAACTACTTAGTAAATAACTATCATAATATTGTCAGAGCATTATCAATTAGATCTTTCAAATAGAATGGAAGAAGTATACTCATACCTGCTCGAAGTTCAATCCACACCAAGATAGCAATAATGGGCTTCGTGCACGACTTATAACCCTCACGAAAGCTCAATTGCATACTTACATACATATATATATATATATCCATGTCTTTTGGTACTCGGTGCACATTTTGCTATTTCGCCTTGCCTTATTCCATTGTTCTCATTGTACATATATACATTTATACATATATATGGAGATATATAACGAGAGAGGGTGCGAAGTGGAATTCGAAACTCGATGCGGGCATCCTTGGGTTCAACTATGGGTGGAGCAACCGCTGCATCCTCTTCATGTCTCCGCTCTCACTCTCTCGCATTCTCTCTCCCGCTCGTCTCACCCCTTAAATGTTTCACCGATCCTCCATACTAATGCACACCACTGTGTGTGCCTTGTGTTGCCCAACCACGATCATGTCTCAACTTTTGTATAAGATGCATTTGCAACTAAATTACCAAGTTCTATTGTTATTACGAATATTAATATCAGTAGTATGTATTGGTATTAGAAGATCATTGTAGAGTGGCTGTAGAAGTACAAATTTATTTTTATTTTGTTAACCAGAAAAAAATTCGGTGGAATGGAATTTCGTCTTTATTTGATAAGAAAGAATTGACATTCTTCGATTTGTTGGAAATTCTGAGAAGAATTCGAAAAATCAGTAGGGACTTTTTTTTCTTTTTTTCCTCCCCTCATAAATATTTCAAGAGTAAGTGAAATACACACAAAGGTACACTATGAAATATTGCCGTTATATCAAAATGTCACTGTGACAGAATAATATATTGAAACCAAGAGCAAAACAATGTCATATATGAAAAAAAACATTGTTACAAACTATTTTATACGGAATAGGACCAGTATATTGTATTTAATTATAGCCCTACTGTATTCATAGATGACAATTTATGAAACTACGGAATGAGACAAATTGAAAATTTATTATGAATCAATTTGAAGGAATATGTAACTGGTCGATGAACAAATAAAATGCTTTGCATCACAATATTTTTCATCATAACGCTTTATTCGTAGGTGTACAAATAAAACAGGTACGTTTTTATGAATTTATGTGAGTAATGTGCCACATTTGTGATAGAACAACTTCCCATATTCATTACACATATACATGTTTAATTAAATATATATGCATATATCTCAAAGGTAAATTTTTATATTTCAATTCACATTTTGCCGGTGTATATATGGATGTGTATGGATGTATATGTATGTATGTATGTATGTATGTATGTGTGTATCTAGTCTCGTAACATTGAATTTATATAACTTAATGAATATTTTTTTTTTTACTTTTTATTATTTTTATTTTGATTTTTTTTTCTTTTCGATTAATTTGCTCGTCACACTGTCATCATCACTAAACGCTGGCGCGTGCCACGTGACCTGGCGTTGCAACTGCAGTTGTTGGCGGTGTTGTGGTTGTTGTTGGTCGAGGTATTTGCGATCGTTTCATTGGTAGTCGTCTACTCTCACGCGCTGCTTTACCCCACGGCCACTGTACCGTGCGTATTAGCGTATTTCTAAAGTCCTCCGAGAATAGGCAGTAAATGTAAAATGTTATCGAGTAATTTATCACCTCGAGTAAATTGGCGAGGGCACGAAATACCTGAAAAACAAACAAAAAAAAAAAATCAAACGAACAAATACTTAAAATGGGAAAATGTTGTTGATCTGTTTTATTTTGCATTATTCATTCATCTCTCTCTATTCTTCTTTTTTTTTTTTTTTTTTTCATCATACTGTAAGCTCTTTAAAGACTCATACAAGGTATTCCACTCCGCCTCCCCATTCATATGAAATATTTTTATTATAAAAATATTTTTTATTTCTAGTTATTTTTAATTTCTATCAATTTTTATGAGAATTAATTTAGAAAGATGGCAAATGTTGCAATCAATTTGTTTTTACCTGATAAGGATACATGACCAAGTTGCTTTCACTCAGTGTAACATTGAGTATAACCATTGGACTAACACAAACGAGAAATAGAATACTGGTACTGCCAAGCAGTAAAATTAATCGTCGCTCCTCAGCAAATGTCCGTGGATCTTCATCACCGCCGCTGCTCACTGTCCTCGATAATGTCATCCTACGTCGTCTCTCACACGATCTTCTATACACAATCATTATACGAAGATTGAAACCAGCTAGTAGTATTGTTGGTGCCACTTTGAACACCACTTCCAACACCACTTTGTAGACCTAATTAAATCAACAAGTACAAAATAATTTATTTTCATGATGATAATGATGATGATAATTATGATAATGATAATAATTTCGTTACTTGATAAAATACTGAATGCATAAAGGAGAGATTGTCACGCTTTTGGTAAATGAGCGGACCTCCAGGTGATATCAAACACGTTGTTATTTCACCACGGAATACACTTGGTAGATAAACAAGAAAAGTTGCCAATGGTATGAGGGTAACTGTGAGATGAGGTGGTCCACACAAAGGACGTGTATGCTGACCCGGATGACATACGCTCACATAACGTTCCACTGTCAGTGCAAGTAGCATCATCACTCCTACACCTGCATTAAAAATAATTCATGTGAAAATATATAGATAAAGTTATTTCACGGTTATAAAAATGTGTGATAACAAATGTGTTGTTTCACCTACATGAAATAATTTCACATAGTTCAATTAAATTTGCCAGAATATTATTAAATGTTACATTACATAATATTATTAATGTTGTGGAAAGGAATAATGGAAAGATGTATAAATGAATACGTTATTTATTGTGGAAGGGCAGTGGCAATAATTGTAAATTTTTTTTTTTTTTTGTTTTATTGTATTTTACCGAGACAACCGTTGCCGAGGAAAAGTTCCAAGTGAGCGTGATAAAACGCCTGCAACCAATGGCTCCATCTTCCAGTTTCCTTGTGTATGAGGACGCGCAGGGCAAAAGGGATGCAGAAAAATATTGCAAGCAATGCTGCCGCCGAGTATCCTGCAACACAATCACACAAAAACAGAGAGAATGAAATAAATTTATATTATTGCTATTTGATATATACTACCTACTACACTCTACTCTACATTATTTTTATTGTATATCTGAATTAAATATCTGACATTGCATCAATTATTTCCACTTGTCCTTGATATTGCACAATAAAATTATTTATAAATATTTATTTTATCGATTAATTTTTTCGCCTCAGTTCCCATTCAATTATTATTGATATAATATTCTTTATGTAAATTTTATTTTCTACTTTAAATGTAAATAAACTTGTGTTACTAATGAAGCTTATTTGTGTCTTAACCTGCAGTTGTGCACACTCAATGGCTCTTCTCTATTGACATTGAATTACTGCTCATATTTATTGTGGCAATACGAAATTAGGACAATTAGAGCGTATGCATTGCGATAAAGCACTAGAATTGTTCGACTTTACTAGACTGTTTCCATATGAAATTCACATTTTCATTGTCAAAACACTGACGGAATTATTCCGCCTGGCAAACATTTAAATAAACATATATAACTGGAAATATTGAAATATCAATTATGATATTTCAATATTGAAAAGAAGTGTGAAAAAAAAAAAATTATCCTGTATTTTTTTTTCTTTCTTTCTCCACATATGCGTTATAAAAATATAATGACATTTTTTTTTTCTTCGTAACTCTTTTTACGTGTCATTCGCGTCACAATAAACCTCGATCCAAATAACGAACAATGGCGGAAAAATATATAGATCAGTGTGAGAATAAAAAAAAAATTGCAAAACAGAGGGAAAACAGCCATTGCGGCGACTCATTTCAACCTTCCGATGGGGATGAAGTAGCATTACCATACAAAAAAAAAAAAAAGAGGCAAGAGAAAAAACTAAAACACTCCTGTTATGTTGAAGATTTGCCCGCAAAGTGATAGAAGTAGTGAAAATTTTATGGATGAAAAAAATTATTTGACGAGCTATTGAATATGAAGGAAAGAATAAGAAAAAAGAATGGGTGTGTAAGAAATGAAAACACTATAGTAAAAAAAAAAAAAAAAAATAGATGGGATGGAAATAAAATAAAAATTTACGCAAATTCTCGGCGTAAATGCAGTGATGCGTGCGATCCAAGTGGAAAGGGTCGGTGTATAGTAAGACACTGTTGTCGGACATAGTATAAAAAAAACTTTGTAAGGCCACGTCTCTAAATCTACCTTGACATTGTAATCATTCATAAGAGTTATAGTCTATGATAAGCTCCACTGTCACCAGTAACATTCCACTATTTATATACAAATTGAAATGTCCATATTTTCATAATGTAATTCACTGTTTTACCGTTATATTACATAAAATCTACAAAATATTTCGACACTATCTCACATTTATGACAAAGTCTGACCTTAATCTCTCATCTCTCTGCTATAAACATATATATTTATGGCTTTCATATTTATTGCATTCAATAAAATCTGTCCAATCTCTAATGTAAGTGTTTTCATTATTTACACCCAATAAAACAACTATTTAAAATATTTGCTCTTATCTACAGCCGCTTTCACATGCCTCTCCCTCATCATTTCACCACGAAAAAACAGCTCAAGTTAAAATAAATAACACACCACGGATAATACAGAGAACTGCATGAAAAATCCCTACAGTATTTTCAATTACCGACGTAGTTAATTCTGTTTTATCGATCAGAATATGATGTTATATCGACAGAAAACAAAGGTAATATATGAGAAGCACATTGACAAAATTCCAATCATGAAATGATAAATTGACAAGACAATATAAAAAATGTTTGTGTAATATGTTATTACAGAATTTCAATAAGGCTCATATAGCTTTGTCATCATTAATTATAATGCAACTCACGTCGCAAATGAACAGAATAGTTAGATTATTGTGAGGCGCGTAAGTGCACACGAGCATATCACTTTGAAGCACCATCCCTCGATAATATTGAACTCGTAAAAGTTTTATGGTCACCCAATGGTTCATCCATTAGGTGGAATTGCTCTCCCGACATCGGGGCTCGGCCGTGATGGGTTAGCGGTAGTAAAAGGGAGTACGGGGATTCGGGGAATGACATTTAAATTACGATCCTTACCACTTTCGTTCAATTCCACCCTTTTTTTTTTTTTTTTTTTTAGTATATATTCGGCCTCCACATAGTCACGCTGTGGTCATACTAGGCTTTTATCCTAAAGAATATATAAAACGACATAGTTGTTTGTGCAATAAGCGCTGTATAGCTCGCCATTATTTTTACACACTATTGCACATTTATAAAAGCCACCTAATTCATTTCAAGTGATTGTCATAATAATGATGATGAAATTTCGTATATTTAGATGTCATCCAAAATTCTACATATAACATTCCCCCAAATATTTATTCGTCAATTATCACAATCAATACAAATAGAAAGAAATTCAATTACTAAAATTACTTTTCACTATTTTCTTTTTTTTTTTTTCCTTCAACACCAACATTAATTATCGAGCTGAAAAAAAATGAAATGACGCACAACTTCCAAGTAATTTGTTTTCTATGCAAACACATTGATTTATATATCCAATTTCATCGATCAAATTCGCATTTTATCTTTTTTTTCCTTTTCTTTCTCTCCTCCTTTTTTATATTTCACCCTCCAATTTTTTCCGCGTGCTCGTACGCCTGTTCACCAATTCACATTACCATATAATAATAATCTCACACATATATATACATATATATATTTTTTTTTATCGACGATGCGCTCGGCGCGCGGTAATTTAAATCGCTCCTAAATCCAACCCTCATTCTTCTTTCCCAGCACTACCACCCGCCACTCTCTCTATATGCATGCACACACACACATATTACATGTATATATACCATCGTTATACCACTCGCACATATCCCCATGGCTATATTTTTACCCCATTGGACACCTTTAAATTACGTCGCTTTAACACGAAAATAAATAAATAAATAGATAAATAAATAATTCAACCAAACTTTCAAGAAGAAAAATAAACGATGAATTTGGTAGATGTAAAATTAACAATTTTAATTCGTTGACTATTTATTCGTTCAATTCACATGGCCCACATATATAAATATATATATATATATATATGTATATACCGTTATGCCATAGTGTATTCCATCAGTTATACCTAACATTCGCCATTTTTATTATTTTTTTTTTATTATTTCACCTCATCTCTCATTTTTCCACTTTAACATCATATTTCTTCGTTATAATACCTCTTTTACCATCCACAACAATATACCACTGCACATATATGTATGTACATGGGTATATATAACCCAACAAACGGGAACGGTGACGATGACACCGCACACGTTCCTTCATCGTTCTCTCATAACTCGGGCCAACAACGACGTTATTACGCGCGTGTATCCCTTCACCCACCCGCAGTGAGATGTTATAAGCGACGCTTAGTTATATGGTTTAATCATAACTTGTTAACGTTAGATAAGCGAATTAGCGAATAGAGTGCATGGGGAAACAAAAAAAAAATATTGAAGACAATATAAAAAAAAAATAAAATTCATTATGTAAAAATGAATGAATCGATAGATCAATTTATTTTGCAAACACTTGAATTTCAATTGAATTAGAAGGATTTTGATAATGATTCGAGGATGTAGGAGAGATTGAGGTATAGGATTGGAGACTCTGAGTAGCTGAAATTTTGTATCAATTTATAAAATAGAAGCAGAGTTGACTACCTCGATATAATTAATAGAAAAAATTTTGAAAAATAGTAGACACCACCGCATTTTTTCATCATGTCAGTTATTCAATAAATTAATTAAATTGTTTATTAGTTTTTTTTTATTTATGTACGTCTACGCGACGAAGAGTAAAAAAAAGAAACATTAATTCCATTCAATATTGGGGATAATTTCTTTTATTTTTTATTCACATTTTCATTCATGAAAATGATTATTTTGATTTAAATTGATTGATATTGAATTTTGAAATGATTAGAATTATCTATCAGTGTATCATTTTTCATTTAGTCAGTTCCACTGTACTCCCCTACATACAAAGATGATTGCATTGCTACTCTCTCATGTAATAAAAAATTTATTATTGCTCTGATATATACTCCTGAATTGATCTTCATTGCTAAAAGTATCATCACTATTCAATTTTTTACAAGTTATATAAACTATAAATTGCAAAAATTAACATGATGTAAAGCGCTGTTAAACATTAACAATACAATCAAGTGGAAAGAATAAACTAAAGTTTGAAAGTGTAGTATAAACTAGGAGTCAGCAATATGTTAGTCATTTAAATATAGCATTTATGCTAAATGAAGAAAATGTCCTTGAAAAAAATTTGCATTTACATAGGGTAGACAAAGTGATATGGTTAGGTCAACAGCATGAACTTGTACACAAGTTTGGTGTCAATCTTTTCAGAGAGGTCTTCCTGATCAACAGTAGCAAAAAAAAAAAGAAAAAAAAACACACATAAAAGATATAGGAGGGTGAAAATGAAGGTGAATTGTTTTTTTGTGCAATCTGCAACTCCCCAGAGTGAAAACGGCAAAAACCTGTTGACAAGTGAGAATGAAACATAAATGAAACTACCAAAAAAGAAAGAATGTGTTGGTATGGGTGATTGTGATGGTGACATATAGGATAAAAGATAAGAATGCATTCAATGCGACAGGATGGGTGAAAACAAAGACACCACGACATCAGTGAACAAACAAATACGACTGGGAATGTGTAAGAGGGGAAACAAAATGAAAGTAAATTGAGTGAGTTAGATTTTTCATTCCCTCTGGATAGATACCTAAATACTCTTTAGGGTAGTGTAAACTTTTCAAGACTTTGCGAGAGTTTAAAATGAAAGGAGAAAAAGAAGTAGGAGAAGTAGTTTAAGAAAAATCAACAAAATAACAATAAAAAATGAGGTGTACAGAATAAAAGATGGGTGATAAATTAAAAGGTAGCAATATGAAAGAAAAAAAAGGGTGCTATATAAAAATGAAACAAGTGTTATAAATAAATATTTTATCAAGATTTGTTCGTGAATAAAAATAGCAATTAATTTTAAATGTGGATGGAGGTTGTGTGACAGATTATCAAATCTTGTGTTGAAATAATAATATATATAAGTTTGAAGAAATGAAAAAAATGAAAGGAAAAAAAAAAATCAGATTAAGATTGTGTATAATGAATGAGGTCACATTGTTAATGCAGAGTTAAAGAGAATTATTGTTGGATTAATTTTCGAGAATGGAATTTAATTCAAAGAGATATTAACTCTGTGTGTATATATATATATATGTTCGCATGTGTATTTCTGTTTGTGTATGTATGCATATAGCTTTAGTGAATATAACACAAGAGAATTCTGAGTGAGCGTGAGAAAAGAAGAGAAAGAATGAGATTGCACGTCAAGAAATTAATAGAGTCAGAAAAGACCTGTTGAAAGGACTGCCAGAGAGTTATGTGTACATATATATATATATATATATTCATCGTAAGAATGACAAAGCAAAAAGTATTGAGGTCATTCCAAATAGGTTGAATTCTTTTATGAAAACTTATAAAAACCACAAAATTTCGTAAATACATAAAATGGTTTGACAATTAAAAATTCTTTAACTGCAATTAACACTTTATGAAATGTCAAATAGTAAATCGAGCAATTTTTGAATATAAATTAAATTAAAATTCATCTTTACACTTCAACGTTGACAATCAGAATTATGAATAATAATAATAATAATATTAGTAATAATAGTAATGATATAATATAATGAATGATAATAGAAAGACAATGAATTGTTGGAAGAAAAATAGAAGAATAGAGAAAGGAAAGATCGTTATTAATAATAGCAATTTATATACCGTCTCTATGCTCATATATATATTTGTATGATGCTGCAAAATGTAAGCAGGGCAAAGTATATTTTGTCGTCTTCAGTCAGACGTCTAACGTAATTCTTCACCAATAGTACTTTTTATAAAAGAATGTCCAAGTGACAATTGCGGTAGGTCTGGCATTCCAATAAAACTATAATTTAATTTTATTTGAAAAAAAAAAAAAAAAACAAAAAATAAGATAATAAAAAGAAGAAGAAAGAAAAAATTCCCAATTTCAGACCGGCAGATAATTTTATATACACACATATGTAGTGTTTTTTATATAGAGCCACAGGTGGTATCAAACAGAATTACCAAAGCGAGAACAATACTCATTTGAAACACAGAGACAATTTCAACAGACCAAAAAACAAATAGTAAAATAATAATATACAGAAATTGATTAGAATAAAATGTGATTTAATGTCACGCCGATTTTATCGTTAGTCAATTTATACTTTATTTTTTATTCGTTTACTGTCGTCTCTAATATCTTCATGTATATATAGAGCAAAGCATATCTGCGCTTGATGGTTTATCGATGACTTCATACTACGACGGATGGGAAAAAGTAAATGAAAAAAAAAAAAAAGATAATAATAATACTGATAATAATAAAAGAAAAAATAAGGGAGAGAAAAAAAAACTCAGCGGGTGGATATAAAAGTGGGTATTGTGAAAACACTGAAGAGATGATTACGTTTGAGGAAGACATGTGCGATTGACGTTGACCCTTGAGAGATAAATTGATCATTTGAAATAATTGTTAATTAACTTGTAGGTTATATTGGTGAGAACGATGATAATGATGAGAATATAGAGAAAGTGAGAAATTTGTCAGGTGGAATAAGGGGTTTGAATAGCAGGATGAAAAATTGTCGACTTAGTGTACATAAAATTAAAAAAAAAGATAAAAATAGAACAAAGCAATACGAAGTAAGAGAAAAAATTAATTGCGATATAGAAATAGAGGAAAAAATAAGAAGAAAAAAAAATATGTGTTCGGGGAAACAATTCAAATAAGAAAAACGAAATACGAGAGCTTTATTCCTGTTCTGTTGATTACATGATCGAAAGAAGGACACGCAAAGAGGATATATATATATATACAGCCTCCCGGTCTTAATTTCATTTATCGTATATATGAGAGGGATCCAAAGAATTGAGCGGTAACGAACCGTATGTATGTGCGACAACGGTTTTCTATATATTCTCAATTTAGAAATTAATCTCACTCTTCTCAATGCGACCTGCGCCAATTTCGTCTCCCTCTTTATACTGCTCATTGTTGCGATCCATGACAACCACCTGGTGTGATAATTTATTGACGAATATTTTCAAAATAATACTATTGTCATGAGATTAAACGAACGAAGAAAAATGATAAAAAAAAAAATATATATATATTTTTGTTTATAAAGTTGAATGAAAAATTTTCGATAGATAAGAAGTAAGTTAAATTAGTTTTACTAAATTCTATTTATTTTTACACTTTTTACTTTTGATAAATAGATGATAATATATATATATACATTTTTTATGATTTTATCTCTTAGTGGTAAACTGTGAAAAAAATTTTGTAAATTTGATTGGACTAAGTTTCGTAGAGAGCAAAAGAACTCGTGCCAACTAGATTCAGTTGAGTCAATTACATTTTTTTTATTCAGTATATTTTATTTTTAATTTATCACGATATATAATTATACGTATATATATCCACAGCGTGATACACGTCTGTGAACTTGTATTCATACATATATATGAATACATGTTCATACAAAATCGACCATGTGTTTGCATACAAAGTGCAAACATGGTGCTATATGTGGTGGTGTTACGAACGTCTCAACGCAGCATTATATCCCAACCGTTTGCAGTATACTTATCATCCATATGTATGTGTATACATGAATACACTTGTATATATGTATATAATATCACGCACATGGGACTTTATACAGTATATATTTATACTTTATATAGCAATTGTATGCAAATACATATATGAAGCACCCGTGCAATGAGAATTCTCTGATAATAGTCCTTTGAAGTTACAATTTACGATAACATAAAATTCAACCTTGCGTATAAAAACGAATTCTTTTATCAATTGTATATTTTTTAAAGTAGCAAGAAAAAAAAAAAAAGAAAATGAGAAAAATGAAAATCTTATTTTTATTTCAAATATACGAATCCCACTTTATTTCCGTTATTTTCACAAAATACTCTCTATGAAATGAGATTTTTGGAGCAACGGCTTGCAATTTTTTATTGTTTTGTCCTAATTTTTTGGTATATAACGGTGGGAATGGTACGAATGCCAGAATATTGTATTAGTTTTAACGTGCGTCACACTTGAATGCTGTGCGAGAGAGCCAGACAGAGAGAAAAATGGGTATTAGTGGATATGTTGGTGTATAGCACATGAATATCTGGCACGCCACCGATTTACGATGTAGGTTTGCTCTCTATATCCAATGCAGGCTGATGCAGAAAGTTTATACGATCGATTTAACTCCTAAATATCAGGGACGCTGAATTGAAAACCAACACGCTTTCTTTTCTTCGTGTTCACATATATAAATACAATTATATATGTCGTATATATTGATGTATTCAATTTAAGGTTCTTAACGTTGTTTGGGTGATTCTCGATTTAGATGAAGTGTTGAAACTTTAAATGATTTGTTACTTTTCAAAACTTAAAATTGGAATGTAAATTCTCTGTCTTTGTTTTCTTTTTTCTACTGTGCCATAAGTATATATTATATAAAATTTGTGAAATCTCTTTTGTTTATTTGGATTTATGAGGAAAAATTATGGAAGCTTTATCGAGGCTGAAAATTGAACGCGTTTCTGAAGGGCTGAAAAAAAAACAAAAAAAAAATAACGCAGAGATTTTATAATAAATTAGGGGCGTTGGAGCGCTCAAGGCAATTTATAACAAGAAATTCTTTAACCACAATTAACCTTTCATGAAACGTGAAATACTCAACTAAACGTGAATTAAGATAAAACCAAATTTGAATGTGATAACGGCACTGATAATCAGTGAAAATCCTAGAAACACAATGACAATAAAACAAAAAACTTTTGTAATAATTACATTACCAGCACATGTATTTCCAATAATATTAAATTAGTTTAACAAAAGTTCCACAGCTACGAGCAATATACGTAATATCCAAAACGCCATGGAAATAAAAAATAATTTAAAGAAATCAACGAAAACTTATTCATCCGCACATTGAATGCCAATATATATATATATATATATATATTATCCATCGCAATGATTTATAAATACGAATATTTTATGAGATGTAAAAATGGTGATGTTTCTTATGTATATTATATCATTCATATGAGAATATATAAGAGTAAAATGAAAAGATTTTATTTATGCATTTAGATGTTATCGTATTCGTTGTTATTCAACGTCTCGCCATTCTTCCTCACTTTCTTTTGCTCTTCTAGTAGTCGCGATCCCTATGAGTGCAGCCTCTAACATCGTCCATATACATATCAACATATATACATAGTGTCTGCTTTCCAAGAGTGCTGAGAAAGAGAGAAGGTGAGAGTAGAATTGCCACAGTGAAACAGAGCGAGAGCGAGATCACGAGATGGAAGTCGCATACGAATTGTGTAATCTGTCCTCATGGGACGCGTCCTCGGACCGTAAGAAACGTCAAGAGACCTCCGGTATATATGTATACGTAAAGAGGAATAGAGAGAAATAAAAAAGGTAAAGCGAATGATGGGGAACGAGTGAGAAAGAGATAAAACAAGAAATGATTCTACTATACTTTCTCATCTTACTTTTATTTCCTCTCATTTAATCCTGGTCATCTTTCTCTGTCGGGCTATTAATCTTTTACTCTAAAAAAATTTGTGAAACATTTTCCGCATTGTTGTTATATTATATAACAATCTGGAAATTTGACATGTGTGTTACCCTTTTCATAACCTAATCTATCGAAAAAAAAAAAAATAAAAATACAATCACATCCCCTCATGTGTATTTATTTCATTGTTACTTCTTACACAAGTTTTTAATTATCGCCTGGAATTAATTGTATATAGCTGTTAATTATACATACAATACGCTTTATTTATTAACAATATTGATGGATGGAGTCTTGATATTACAAATAGATCTATCGTCCATTTACAAAATTCATCAAAATGTCAGGATTTAAAATTGGAAAATAATCATTAATAATTTATGAATTACCAACGAAAATTCTGCTCACGTGAGAAAGATAATATAGGCAGCACTTTATTGACTAATATCTAAAACGAGAAATTACTTAAAATATTGCGCATTTATTGTTAATTATTTATTGTTCATTCGAAATGTATGGCATGAATAATTGAATGAATGAATGAGAACTTTTTGAACCTAAATAAACTCCGCAATTTACCATTCACGAGAAATCCAATAATTCTGATAGATCCTATATATATATATATGTGTGTGTGTACATAGGTAAGGGATGCCCCGAGCAAACTTGAAACTTCTAACGAGAGACACTAGCGCCACTATATCTACTTACAAAGTGGCGGTAACTTTTGAGATTCTCGAGAATACATTAACGTTTTCTCTTTTTTTTTTCTCTCCTTTCTAAATATATTTTTGTTTATATTCTATTATTGTCTTTTTTTTCTTCTTTCCAATATTGATATGTATATTGTCTTGAGTTGGAAAGGACGTGAGAGACAACTGAATTCATAAATATCGATAATATCTCGGGGTTAGAATGTATATATATATATATATATATATATATATATATATATATATATTTTTTTTCTAGATGAGATCGCCAGTCTGTGTTACCCTGTGATCTCCATTCTGTACGCATAATCCCAACTGGAATTCCCCGAAGGTTTTCTTCAGTTATATAATGGAATAATAATGTCATAGACCATGATAAGAATATTACCAAGTCTATATAATCAGAAATCTATATAAATAAAAAAAAAAAAAAAAGGATGAAAGTATCCCTAAAGTGTAGATACAAAATAATTACAGAAATATAATTAATTGATACATAAATTTTTTTCTCATTGGTTCAATACTTAGCTCTATATTTTTTACCATTGAATATCAAAATTTTAATAATATATAATGAAACATTTACAATTAATATTTAATCAGCATTGAAGTAAAATAAATTAAAATAATTAAATTTTATAATAGGTATTTTTCATTTTTTTTTTTTTTTTTTACTTTTTCTTTCATAGTGGTTTAGTCAGTAGTAATAACATGTCGAGTTACGAGTTCACATAGAATATAATATAGTAAATGGAATGTAGCAAAAATATATATGTAATCGAATAAACCCAAGTAATTTCCTCCCCTAATGTATCCACACTCGCATATTCCGGAAATGTACGCGGTCGCCAGATGACATTCAAAGTGCCATTGTGGGATTGCGTTAAATGAAAAGTGGAGAGTGGAGAACGTGAAAAGAGAGAACGCGAGTGAGATAAATAAAGAGAAATGGTAGGATATATTTTACCAAGTCGCAATTGATTTTCAATAGAGTGCGATTGACAATCGAGATTGTTTCACATATATACGAAAATGTAATTATTTTATTTCGAAAAGTAAAATCAAACTGCATTTCCATATCGGAAAAAATTCAATACGAAAAAATATATAAAATAGACAGATACTATCTCTACATGTGAATGAATAAATAAATAAAAAATGCAACAGCTAATATAACAAAGAAACAAAACAAAAAGATAAAAAAAATGGGGTAAATAAATGAATACAAAAAGCAAAAATATGAATATAGCTGGAAAATGAGAACAAAAAGAAACAATTGCAACAGCTTTGAGAGTAAACATTGCAACCGTAAATCTTCACCCGAAATACAAGAAACAATTTCTGAATTCTCTGCACTCTAATAAATCACTATATTCTCCAACCCTTTTCTCACACCCGCTCACCTCACCTTCTCATTCTTTTCAAAAGTAATATATTGCGTTTACGAAGAAAAAAAAATATGAAAAAAAAAGAAAAAACAGCAAGATAGAATGAACAAAAGGAAAAAAAATGGTGAAAAACGAAATGATAAATTTAAAATAAAAAAAAAAACATGCATCATACACAAAAATGGTGTGAAATAAGAAATGAAATGCAGGGAGAAAAATTTATCGCTGACTGTGTGACAGTATCCTCGACCTGTGCGAAGACTTTACACAAAAGTAAAAGCGACGAGTCTATATATATATATATATATTTAAAAATGTTGAAATTCCATTTAATTCGTCACTTTTTTCATTCCATCTATTTCAGCCCTCATCTATGATGCACGCGTACTAGCAAAAAACCACTTTCTACGACTTCAAAATGATAGGATTACATCGTACTCTGACAACTCTCACTCAAGTAACCGCGTGGCAGTTGTATATTTGTACAGTAAACAAACATTCACCATTGCCGAATGTATAACTCACCAGCCCAGAAGTGAAACTTACAAAATTCACCGAAGCATTATCCCAACTTCGCACAGCATGATGGATGTAATTTTAGTCAGAGATATATATGCATATAAACAAATACCTACAAAGTTCAATTTGATATGTAAATTATTAATTTAACCATATTTTTCACAATTTATCATTTTGAAATTAATTATATATAAGTATCTATTTTTTTTTTTATCTATTTCGTGATTTTTGTTCGAAAGTTTTTGCGTTGATTTTTACATTTACAATCAGACATTCTAGCGATAAAGTTTTATATATATATATTTTTTTTTCAAAATGATATTATAAAATATTATTTAATGGTTGATGTAATTATTCATATAGGTATATAGATAAGAACTTTTGAACTACTTCGTCGTCACTATTGGACGTGACCCTTATTTCCGCTCTACTTACTGCATAGTATCGTCTCTTTCAAATAAAACGACGTACGAATGTGTATGTGTATATGTGTATATTTGTGGCTGTATATAAATGTACATATTCCATTTATACATATGGAACTGGAGAGAACAAGACGACGAAAGGTTTGATATTCAACGCCAGAAAATGTTTGTCGCTTGTCATTTTCCATTCTCTGTAACCGCAATATTTTCCCCTATATATTTTCATATCAGTTTAATATATAGTCATTTATATAGCCCATATTGTACATGTATTTTATTTGATTTGCCGTTTTGCCGTTTTGCCTTCCTTTTCTTTTTCCAAATATATCAACAATGAATTTTACTTATATATTATTTATTGCACATTGTTTTTAATAAATAGTACACATAAGGTATGTTTTAAATTTGTGCAGAAATGCTTTCATTTCAAACAATATTATTGTGTAGCCATTTGAAATATTGAATATAGCAGCAAAAAATTTCAATAATGAAAATCAAAAGTGACAATATACTTTTATTATTTTATAATAATTAATAAAACAATTAAATTGCCTTATTTAATAATTACTTTTCTTCATTTTATTCAATGTACTTGTGAAACAGAGTGAGCTTCACATGACAATAAAATAATTATTTCAACTTCTACAGCCATTATACCACCATCATATAAATATTTTTATTTATACTCAGACATATGCCACTCTGTGTGTTTTAACCTTTTGCAATTTGTCCCTTCTTAATTTTATTATTTTCTTCATTCTATATTTTTGCTTTTTCAATTCCCATTGCTATACTTAAATCTTACGATATGAAAACTCATTTGTTGCACCCGATATATATATATATATATATTTATATGTACACAGGTTGTGGCATATATAAGTTCGTCTGCACATTTTAGAAACACTCACCGAAGCATTTCACATGCTTTCACTTCCCTCTGAAATTTTCTGTCGCTCCCACACTTTATACCTCACTCTATCTTCCTCTTTGAAACCCATAGGGATATCTAGGTACTTTATTACCTCATCCAGTAAAGCCCGATAATCCCTGTTAATTCGTGCGAGAAGCCACACGATTGCTTGCATCCACTTTCATCAGATGCCCTCTCACTTTCTCTCTCTCTCTCTCTCTCTCGCTCTCCCTCTCTCCCTTTCTATCTATCCTTTACTTCCCTTTTGCTCCGTGATTGAGCATGACTCCAGTAGTATTAGAAGATGGGTAAGATAACGGCCGGGATGCGAACAAACAAGATGAAAAAAAGAAAATTAAATATATACAAAAATAGACAAATAATTTGTTTCTTTTTGTTTATTATTTTTTCATTCTCCTTTATCTTATTATGATACACCATGTTGTAATATAAAACCAATATACTATGTTTATAAGACAAATATTTACTCTATCAACAATTAAATAAATGAATAAATGAATGAATAAATGTAAAAGGGAAGCGGAATAACAAACCTGAATTATTATTAATGAATAACTTTCAATATAAATATTTTATTTAATATTCTGAATATTTGTATATGTGTATATAATAAATATATACTGATATAGGTATATGCATAATAAATACGATCAAAGTCGTTTTTGTTTGTCGCATTTTATATTCTCGTTTTTTTTTTTTTTTTTTTTTTGTGTCACCAACAAAATGTACGAGCGCCCTCGTACCAATTATCCCCAATGCCAAGAGTCCTACTCTCCATTCAACCCCTTTTCCACGCCCCCTACCACAAACTCTTTCCCTTTTCAAGCCATTATTCGATGGTGGCATTGTGAGGCCGGTGAAAATGTCGCGCAAATGACTCCAAACACCATTTCACTGATAAATAATGACTCAATGTGTACTTTCGTTTAATTTATGATATGAAAAAGATATAAAAAATTTATGTATTCATTTATATATGAGGTATTTTATACCAACTCAGCCAATCATTATCCACAAAGGGCCAATTGTCATTTCAATCAAATCTATTTTTTATCATTTCTTCAATTCGTCGTGAAAAATCAAAATTTTTTTTCGCATTGTGAAATAACAAATTTTATAATTCAATACTGCATTCTAAATTTCACAAGAATTCTCTAATAGAATGCAGTAATGATAGTATTTTTAATTGTACATTTGACAAAATAGAGAATGAAATATTATTATTATTTTATATTAAAAAGAAAAAAAAAGAAAAAAGAGAGACACTCACCTCTCATGTAAATGTAGGCCGTGCCACGCATATTACGTCGTGTAAGCACAACGAGATTGAGTATGTTGCCAATAATTCCTAGGCAACAGATGGCTGGTAATATTATTCCATAACTTATTCGTCTCAATGAAGCCGTGCGTGGATCCTCGAGATTTTCAAGTTCCTCTGGTAATAAACAAATCCTTATCTCAAATTCACTACTATTGTTGGCGTCAGTCGTCATTTTGTGATGCATGTATATAATGGAGAATTATCATGGATCAAAGCCTCCAACGTAGTGGAATGATAAACTGCCCCACTTGACAATCACTTGTTTTAATTTTTTTAAATTCATCGCTATCAAAATGTCTTTTTTTTTTTTTTATTCTTTTCCACATATAAACACTCATTCACTGTGTACGCACCATGCCACATTGCACAAGTGCATTCTCGTCACTGGATCCCCATATTTTCTTTGCATTTAAATACCGTATACTATTCCAAAAATGAAGCAACTCAAAGAAAAATCGATAAATAAAATTAAAAAAATAAAATAACACTAAATTCCAATTTGATACTGCACTTTTTTTTCACCTTTCATTTTTTTTTTCTTTCATTATTTTGCCATACTTGATGAAAAATTATTGCATCAATTGATATTCATTAATCATGCAGTTAAATTATTTTGTACGCGATAAATTTATTTATTTGTCTTATCCAATGGCAGTGTAAATTAATTTACAATTTTTTCACTTGACGTTTATTAAACAATATTCAAATATTATATTAAAATTTAATTATTGGTATGCTAACGATATCAAATTTTGTTTTATGATTTTTTCTCTTTCATTGAGTTTGTATCTGTAGATTGATGCATCCTTTCTCACCTTATACGGGATGTTATACGATGATACAGAAAAAAAAAAATAAAAGACGGCAAAATATGCACAGTATATCGAGAGCAAAGAGAGAGAGAGAGAGAGAGAGAGAAAAAGAGAGAAATGTTGTATATGGTGGCGTAAAACAGAGTGCGATGTATTTCGCGCGTCTGCATCCACTCCGGTATCCGTCGCACGTCCGTCGCATTCGACATTCGACGCTCGCTGCAGTTTTAATAGACACGCCGGAGGGAATTCCATCCGGTGTAAAGTCTCATACAACCACCACTCCCACTATTACTACCAATACCATAAAGGCAAAGTAGTGTGTACCCGACGGGAGAGTATTCGAATGCTCGGACAAAAATTAATCCAATTTTCCCTGTCGATAATTTCCTCTTGACTTCATACCGGAATTTCTGTAAAATGAAATTTAAAGAGAATTAAAATAATAATACCTTCATTTTGTAAAACATTATTTATGAACAATCAACAAAATCCAATGAATAGTTATTGAAATGAATAAAATCACATGAAAAAAAAAAAACAAAATTACATAACAATTAAAAAAATAGAAAGAGAAAAAATTGTAAAGAGATGAAAATATAAAAATGAAAAAAAAAAAAAAAATAGAAAGTAAACTCAGATTCGTAGAACAATTGATGTAGGAACTTCTGTATATCTAAGAAGAGGAAGAAGAGAACAGAAAAAAACAAGAAAAGCGAGGATGGTCGAGGATGTCATGAGGGAAATTGATACTGAAAAGGGGATCAAAAATTTCATGTTCATGTATATATGTATGTATAATATATTACAGCATTTTTCTCCATGCGATATGTCTGGTTCGCTTTAAACCAAACTTCATCTCAACAGAATCAAAGGGACAAGCTTCAACATTGTGAAAACAACACATGAAAAATGGCATTAAAAAAAAAATGGTATGTATGACAAAAAAAAAACCAATCTACAGAAAAATAAGTAAACTTGATAAAGTATATGAAGAGAATGAAAAATCAATCGTGTGTAAAATATTTTGTATGAACTTTTATACAATATCACATTTTTATTTTATGTTCATTTCAACTCGCAGTATTATCAAGTACGAAATAATAATAATAACAATAACTATTATTATTAAATATTCGAATTTAAAATGTTTGCAATGTGAAATGTTTTCACGTTGAATTCAATTCAATTGTATCATACACACAAAATAATATTGGCCTCTTATAATTGAATTTAAAACGCTACATAAAACTGCGAGATATTATAAATCCGACATAAAATAGTAACGAACCCACATTGCTATGATTATTTAATGGAAAAATTCAAAACAAAAATACACAATACAAATTTCACCATTTCAAATATTCAAATGGCGAATGTCTGAGTGAGTGAATATGAAATACCCCCATATACATGAAATATTATCAAATTTATTACACTACATTATATATGACATATATGTATCCTGTAAACTTCTGATAATTTCCATAAAAATAATTGAACATTGAATTTTTATCATTTCCTCTCTATATACAATATAAAATATTATCCAAACTTTTTTTTTTTTTTCGTTTCTCATTACCATACATATCATACTTTTGCATTAATAATTTTATGATAATTGCAATACAATCTTAATGTCCACCAATTAGCGTCAATAATAATTCAACACCATTCATTAAAACGCGACAACACCATCTCCACACGAACTCATAATTATCCTTCATTTCAGTAATAAAATCTCATCACCACATTTTACATTTATTATTTCTATTCTTCTGTTATACTTATTTGTACATATTTATCATGCATGTTAATACTTATTCATCGTCTATATTGATATTGGCATACATGAGGAAAGGAATCAACGAAAGGGTAAATTTTACGAGTGGGCACGGAGCGTCTCGGAACTTGGTAATATCCTGGGGTCACGCGTGTTTCGCGTGACAATCGTCGCCATATCATTCTCTCTCTCTCTCTCTCTCTCTCTTTCTCTTACTCTCTTTCTTTCAATATATATATATGTCTGTATATGCAGATAGATGTATAAAGCAAATGCCAATGCACGAAGTCGAATGAAAATTGCTATACCATCTGAATTTTCCAACAAAATCTCACGTCTACTCTCGTTTCCCCTGTGGACGTCGCATACCCATTCACATGTGCCACATATACATACATGTACCTATGATGTTATGTATATATGGATATATATGTTTGTGAGGATATGTGCTTTTAATGCATTCACACGAAACTCGCAAGCTATATTATGCATTCGAAATTTTGCAATCCAAAATGTACACTTGATTTTCTCTTGGTAAAATTATCATAAATTTTCTCGTGAATTCTCAGACCTCTGCCAAGTCAAATCATCATACTTGTATATAGATAAGTATATGTATGTGAATTGTAATACATGAGATTGGTAGAATATTTTGACTACTCTGCCTGTACGAAAAATATTTTCAATTTTTATATTTATTTTATTTTGCAAGTATATATATATATATATATATATATATTTGTTTTCATTTTTTTTTCCACCAATTTTGGGGATGAAGAGCGATGGTAGATGATGTTGAAATATGATGTAAAAAAGGATAAAGGAAAAAAAAAAAAAAAAAAAAAAAAAAAAAAAAGAGAGAAGATAACGAGAAAAAAAAAAGGAGAGATAGTCCCAAGCCAATTTGAAGACACATCCCTGGAGCAAAATTGATCGATTAAGGATCTACGAGTCACTGGAGATTCCATCATGTATTACTCTCCAATATCAAAGATTTATCAACGACACTATGCATATATATATATATATGTCAATATTAAATATGAAATTTAATTATTCTCAATTGTAGTAATAATAATTCTTCACTACAATTAAAAAACCATCAGTGTGAATAAAATTGATTTCTTTATCGTTTTATATATTTTATGATTGTGTGAAATTGAAATGAACAAATATAAATTTGTATTAAATATACGTACAATGAAAATCATATTATTTTCACCTAATCTCTTTGTCTATAATATCAATGTGTGTGTTTGCGTGTGAACAATTTCTTTTTCTTCCTTTCTCTCTCCCTTCCATTTTCTTTTTTATATTCCTTTCCCATATATATATATATATATATAGATGTATATATACACGCACATACAAAAAAAGAAATTTCTCAGCAGCCGTCCACGACTGAGGATTAATGTTTCCTTTGGGATTTAGCTTCCAGAAGTAAATATGGAAAAAAAAAAAAGTGAAAAAAAAAAAAGAAAGAATAAAAAATAGAATGGAAAAAAAATGAATGATGGTAAAAAGGGGCCGATAATAATATCGCTTTTACAAAGTTGCTTCCTTGACGAAAAGAAAGTGGTGAATGGCGAAAAATAAATTGATAACTATATATCAAATATTTCCATTTAATTCAATATTTAAAATGGAAACAAAAAAAATACTCATAACAATAACCGTAATAATACAAAATAATTCTTTGATTCATTTTCATGCCACTGACATTTCTATAATAGAATAGTTATTAACAACGAATCAACACCAAAGCTTCAATTTATGACAAGTATATGATAGCCAGTCCTTTATGCTTCGTCAAGTGGACATTTATATATATGAAATGGACAACACATACAACAATTAAAATGTATAATAGCATATCAATTACATATGATACTTGTACACAGAATAATGTTCACAGATGAGGTTGGTATACAAATTCAAATGGAATTTCGTATCATTAAAACTGGAAAGAACGTGTGTGTGTGTGTGTGTGCCTCAGTGAGCACCATACACCCGTTTGCCTTCAGTCACCAAATATAATTGTGTTCACCCTCTATTGTCTATTAATTTTGTTAATGCTCGGAAGAATTTTAAGTGCCAGCTAACCGTACCTCTTTTGATGTAGGTCCAATTAGCATATATATGTGCAAATTTTGTACGTGTGACGATATGTGCGGTCTGACCACTAATGTACCATTTCCACTGACATTTTGCCATGCGTTATAATTGAACCTAGGAAATAGCATTTTTATATATCAAATCCTACATTATTACATTTCAATCACACAACATCTCTTTCACTCCTGCTTATAATTATTTTTAACATTATACTGTTTAATTTGTTCATTTCAATTGAATTAAAACAATTACAAATTTAATGCAATGTATAAATTGTCGTTGATCAACAGCTTCTACTTTATCATTGTCCTCATGCCCTTCAGCTCTTCCCTATATGCATATATATAAATTTTTGCATATTGTCCAATCTTCTCTGTATGATTTTCATTAACGTTTTTATTATTATCATTATTTAAAACGTGATATTATTATTTTCATGTAAATAGAACGACAAGTGCAGATGCGGACATGCATTTCCGAAAAGACAAAACTTTGTGTACGAAAAGCATCGAGGCAAATGTGCATTTGGCCATTTGTAGCTAACCATATCAAGTACCACGCTCCGACAATCACTGACACTATCTCGCGCAAACTTTAACTCCTATATGTATTTGTATATAGATACATATTAGTTGCTAAACTACTCGACTTCCTCCTCCTTCAGAATGTATGGCTGAGTGAAATGCACCCGACATTTTGTCCACACAATAATTTTCCCAAATGTTTTCCTGATGAGTTGTTTATTGTTAACTCGTTTATAAATATCATCTTTGTTTCATTAAATTTACGTCTTCGTATGAATTTATTGATTTGTTGTACAATTGAGTATTTTTTTTATTTTTTCAGTCTTCCTCTTTCGTATTATTGGATTGTTTCTGGATTGCATCAGCGGTAAAAATAGTTAAAAATTGATTGTACTGTGTAATACGATTGTTTTGACGCAATAGTAAAAAAAAAAAAAAACGCGGAATTATCCCCGAATGAATTTCACAGTAGGAAATAATTCATACCACCAACACTGTAAATCAAATAAAAACTTGACATCAAGTATCGGAGCGAAACAAAAAAAAATTGCAATAAATTTTTTTTTCTCATCCTTCTCATTTGTATTTTTATTATTTATTCATTTTATGTTGGTATTATTTTCATCTTTTTTTCCTTTCTTTCTTTTTTTACGATAATAATTTACTTTTATATGTAAGACATAGTCTGTGATAATAATTTTTATTCACCCATTTATTATTATTATATATATATATATATATTTTGTTTTTTTCATTTTCGAATATTAGAAGTAAAAAGATGATGTGATAAAATTTTATCTAGACTTGTATATTCGATATTGTTTTTACGAATTATATATTCGCACTAAAAAACATTCCGAATATTAAAAATATATATATATATATATATATATATAAAATTGACAATAAAATTCACTAATCTATATCAATAAATTATATCAACCCAATTATTTACACTACATCATCAAATGGTCTCAAGATAGGTATTTTTTTTTTAATTTACAGATACAATATGGGATAAACAACTGAAACCGAGAGCGCAAAAAAAAATAAAAAAAGAAAAGAAAAAGGTTAGTTAACGAGATTTTTTTATGGGGATTGTGGAGTTACCTTTCTCCCTTCTGCTTTTCTTTTTTTTTTTTTTCGTCCCGGGAAATTAATGTCCCGTAACGAAGGAAGCGAATTACGTGGTTATTTCCGGGAAACGTGCGGCCACGACGCGTTTTCTCAGGTCTATTCTCATAATTTTCCGACTTCAGATGATAAACTTTCGCGAGAGCAAGTGCCCAACGAAAGAAGGGAGAAAGCTTTTTTTGATTGTAGATATGAAGAAGAACAAGAAGAAGAAGAAGAGGAGGAGAATGAAGAAGAAGAGGATGATAAAGACGCACAACAACAACAATGGATTTTTTCTTAAGAAAATTCGCACGTAATTGTATATTATGCACAAAAAAATTACATCTCTATGTGAAAATCGAATAAGAACTCATTCAAAATAAAAAGAGAAATAAATATATATACAAGTAACATTAACAAAATATCTATTTCATCTATATAATTAAATGAAATTCGCTGTCTATATGAGAATAAAGTGAAATTTTACCCGTCATATTTCCCTCTACACTTTAGATTTCTACACTGAAGCAATTTACACAATTTGACATTTCATCAACACTCACCATCTCATAATCAATCACTCGATTTCTAATTGATGAAAAATAGTCGTGTAACGGCATTAAAACACGGTTCCTTCATCGAATACAAATAAATCTCCAATAACAAAAAATAAATAAATAAATAAATAAAACATAATTACTAAAATTCATTTTATCACAAAAAAAATATCAAATAAATAATACAAAAAATTATTTCGTCTCGGTTCAATTGCAATATCTACTTTACACACATTATAAATGAACTTTTTTATTCATAAAAATTGGGTAATGTTCCTGATATATATATGTATATACGAAGAAAAATTATGTGCATTCAATAACTCGGATTTCTCGATGTCAAACGATCTGTTCTACTGCGACGTAACCATCAGTCATACAAGAGACTATATATATATATATATATAAAGCGGTCATTGTGGGTTGGCAATGCGATAACTCTTAGTCTCGGACATTCAACACCCACTACAACGAGAGAACATCGTGGCAAAAGGCCTCGTGAAGTCTTCGGTCAATATCGTTAATGCATTAGCACGCTACGTATAACGAGCTATTGCCATTCTCTAGTGATACTCGTTGTCTCTCACTTTGTAACTTCTCATTCTCTCCAGCTGTCTCTATCTATCTTCTATTTCCCTGTACCTTTACAGCCACCCTCATTCCTTTCTCTCCCCAACCAACTACACAGATTATGCTGCCAACTAATTAGCTTTTATTATTATGTTTCGTCATAAAGATAGTATGCCAAGAATATTTGAAATTTGAGTGTATTCTCATTTCGGTGTGTTATCATATTACGTAGATAATAAATATTCTAACATAAATAATAAATGAAATAATGTTTTGTAAAAATAAATGTGTCATTAGGAATTTGTTTTGCTGATGTATAAAATATGTCGAGATTTTTGCATATCAGATTATTTTATATTAATTCTTTCAGTTGTTATTTAAAAATGGCCAATCGATATTTGAATCAGACGAATTTGTTTATTCTGTTTTGTGTGAAAAACCATATTTGTGTTTAGTGACTACGTTGATTTATATATTGTTGTTTCAACTTAGTTATAATTTTTTAATATAACACAGATATATTATAGTGACGGCATATTGCTATATTAAAGTTATACTTTTAAATTAGACTATTGCAGAATAATATTGAAAATAGTATAAACAAAAGTACAGTGTTGAATTTTAAAATAATAGGAAATTCATTAAATTGACAATTATAAATGTGTAAATAGAAATTATTATTTTAACATTTAATTAAAAGTTGCTTTTAAATTGATCAATAAAATTATTGATTATTATATTTATTATATCTATCGTTGATATACAAACAGATATCTCGGAATAAATTATTGGTAATAATTATTAGTAGATATTCAAAGAGAAATGCAATATTTTGATTATTAATATTCTTCCATTGTATTTTTTTTTTCTTGTTCGTTGAACCAATTAAATTGCTGTTACATTATTATTAGAAATTGTGTATCGTTTCCTTCATTGTGAGTCGCTCATTAGCATCCATTCGCGGCCGATGAAAGAAGTAAATGTGTGTGTATATATATATATATACAGATATATGTTCAATTTTACTTTTGTATTTTTTTTTTCTTTTTTTTTTCAGATTCAACCGTTAGTTATCCGATAAGCCAATAAAGTCGTGCAAGAGAGAAAGAGCAAGGGAGAACATGGAGGGCAAAAAAAAAGGAACACGAGTTCCTCGTTAACGCGCCTTTTTTCTTTCTCTTTCGTTTTTTTTTGTTTTATCAACTTTTAAGTACCACCCGGACGATTCTTTATTATGCAACATCAATTTAATCAGTGTCGTGCCAACTTTTATCCTTCATGTTTTACGTTAAATCATCAGCTGTATTATATGTATATATATATTTTTTTTATCATATATTTATAATTTATTTCCTCTTCCTCTTCCGACCCACTGAATCAGCAGAGTGACACCTTCTTTACTCTTTACATTTTATTATGATTTTTTCGCTTTTAGATGATTTTTTTCAACATTTTTTTACACTTTGTTATATGTTTTTTTACATACAGATATGAATAACTATATTTTTTCATATGCATTGTATTAAAATTTTGCTATACTGAACCCCTTGGTAGGGAGCATATGGATTATTTTGCTCTCTCATTTTAAAACTATTGCAAATTAAATTATACTATAAAAACATTCGTCATAAAAATCACAAAGTGGCTATAGTTTCACAACAAAAATCATGTAATTGCATGCAACAACAATACAACCATATTCATTTTAAAAATATATCAATACTCAAAAATACCAGTATGTTCATTTACTAAAATATATTAATGATTGCTATTTTCAATTGAGCAATACCCATTGTAAAATTTTATTTCTATACCCTTCTATCTCCACACATATTTAAAACAAATAAATCTCACCCGACAGTCCAATACCTTGCGTATGATACACATAAAACTCTACGTGCGCATCATCTTTGACAGTGGAAAGCAAAGAAAAAAAAGAATAGAACCGCTAAAAAATGAAAAATAAATAGATGAAATCCATCATGACTACAAAGTTTTGTTCATATATATATATATATATATATATATATATATTGTTGATGTGTGTTCTATAGGAGGGTTAAAAGAATGCTTGCGTTAGCAGGTCCCAAGATCCATCAACAGGATCTGCACCTTGTCATCATTGTTACAATGACACAGATAAATTGTTGTACTAAACCTCGCGCATTTTAGTTCATTGTCCCATCCTCAACCTATTATATACGCATTCTACACACAAAACTTTATGTATATATCTGTTGATGTAAAAAAAAAGGAGTGCGCAACCCTCTTTTATTTTTTATCTCTCCCAATTTCCTCCTGTTCTTTTTTCTCCACTTGCTCTATCTCTTATAGTTATTTTTTATTTATTTATACACACACTCATATTTATCTATACATATGTGCATATGTGTTTATGTGCGTGTGTATGATAAAAGTTGAAATACTTTTTAACCCACTTTTCGCTGACGTCTTCATAAAGGTCACTTTTTTCATTCACATCCACGATAACTCCCTCAATATATAATATATAATAATATGTATAACCGATCATGCGAAAATTTTGTCAGCAACTTTTTGCCAAGTTATTCGACTGAATACACCAAACGCTCACGTGATTTTATATGTATATATATATTCTGTGTATAATTATTTATATTGAGAAAAGAATTGAAAATAGAAAATGTAGATGGATGGAAAAGTAAATAAATATTGTGATTTATAATATAAAATTAATATAACATTTAATAAATAATGAAAATAATCGTACACATATAAATGAAAGTGCATTGAATAAATCAATATTTCATATCGCAATAAAAAATCAAAATTTTAATGTGCAAATTAAACTTGTTTTTTTTTTTTTTTCTATTTCCCTTTTAAATGATTATTTACTGTATATTGAATTGACATTTGCAATCGTTCATGATAATATTTTTCATATATTGTGTTCATAATATAGTAAGAAAAAATGTTAAAACAAATTTTTTGTTATCATCCAATGGATACACAATAAAAATCCAATAAAAAATAATTGTACTAAAGAAATTAGTTGAATTGTAATTTTAAAGAATTCGATATATAATAAAAACTTGACGGTATATTTACACATATATATCTTTAATTGCATACATACATTCAGACATATATATATATATATATATGTATGTATGTATATCGTTTATCTACACAACCTCACAGATCGCGACGTACTTGAGTCCGGGACTTTCATGTCGCGTCGCGGCGTCGACTGGTGACTTTCGCGTCACCGTTAACTCTCTAGCCACGAGGAAAATGAGACGGTGTTGGCAAACGAGAGTGGCAAAAGAGAGAGTGAGCAGCAGCGGCAGTGGCGGCGGCGGCGGCGGCGATGGTGGTAGTGGTGGTGGTGACGGGGATGAAACTGATGAAAGAGTAAAAGAGACGAGAAGAAGTGAAGTGAAAACAACACACGTCATATATACATATAGTATACAAAGAAAAGCGCGCGCGTCATGAGCAGGTTTATAGTAGCCAAGAGTCTAAAGAGCAAGAGCATGAAAAGAAAGTACGAAAAAAAAAAAAAAAAAAGTAAAATAGAAAGAGTGAAACAAGGTATACAGTAGTAGAGAATATCCACTTGGCCATTCACGCATGCGTCGCTCTCCTGATGATCGCAAGTCGTGGTATAGTGGCGGTCTGTTCTCTACGTGCAAAAGGTAATTGAGAAACTTCCAACACGTTCTTTTAAAACTAAAGCAATCATTCTTCAATGCTAAACTTATATATACTTCATTCGCCATATGAAAAATAATCAAAATAATAAAAAAAAAAAAAATTTTTAAAAAGATAAATAAAAATAGAAATTAGCATGCAACATTATATATGATTTGTTTGCCACATTATGAAGTAATAATCAGTTTTTTTTTTTTATTATTTCTTTTCTTTGTGAGTTGAGGGTAGGAGAGAAAAAAAAACTCAAAATGCGAGTGTGAAGTATCAATTAAGGGCGGTTGTACGACGTGTGACTGAGATATTCATCGGGCAAGTGCAATAGTTGGTACATTGAGTTATACAGCGGTGGTGTATATGAGCAAGAGAGGTGCGAAGGGTGTTTTAAAAACAATGATGTGTAGGTAATGAAAACGATGGTGGAAAGTGAGGCGGCGGAGGAGGACGAACATGCGTTGCACCACCGGGCGCACGATCATTGAAATCTATTACACCCCCGCGTATACATAACCCAAACTGTATCGAGGAGTTTTCGTATGGGGGCGCGGTCGTGAATAGAAAAAGAGATCACAGTGTACACCCCACAACTGCACTGAGTAATGCATTATATAAATATAAATTTAATATATGTAATTTTTTTTTATCAAACATAAATTGCTATTATTTTCTATTTTATTGTTACTATTCATCATGAATAGTAAATTATTATTATTATTAAGAGAAATTCTCAATATTTTAATTGGTAACAAGTTCAAGTCAATTGTAATTTCGGTTAATTTTATTGTTTCGGTTTTTTTCCGTTTTGTTACTTGTATTATTTAGTCTTCATGCGCACCAGACCCGAGAATTGTCCTAAATCTTTTGCAAAACAGTAACGAAGGAAAACTGCGAACGTGATTTGAATTGTAATGTGAAACATCTCGATAATTACTACACTAAATCATTTAATTTCAGTATCAATCGATAGGAAATTTGTAATATTTTTTTGGGGTACAAATACATTATTTTATTTAATCGACAGTTATTACGAAGATATGGATAATTGGTTTTGCAATAATTATTGTTATATTATTTATATATAATAAAGTCAATTGCGGATAGCAACAGCGACACTGAGTGATTTTGGTAATATTATTTGTGAATTTCATATTTTCAATGAAATAATATTAGTAATTATATTATCGATAATTTTTTTCGCTATTGTATTGCTTAATTGGATGTATTGAGAAATAATAAATGATATTAATTTAAAATTATTAATTGGGAAGTAAATTTTTGTTTATTTGATATCATAAATATTTATATTTTTCATATATTCATTTGGATATTATTTAGACGAGTGATTGAATAAAATTTGGCATTGGAAAATAATTTATTAATAAAATTAAAAAATCACTACATTTTCACTAACAACAATTGATAACTAATAAATTAATGTATCAATCCATAAATAATCCAAAAGAAATTATTTATTCACATAATTATCCAACTAATGCAATAAAAAGTACCGGACAAATCTTTCACTTGCCAAAAATCTTTTTTATTCTCTTGGCCAATCTTACAATTGAATAATTTATCCTCGACAAATTGAAATAAAACAAAAAGTAAAGAAGAAAAAGCAACTGAATTTTAATGAATATTAAATCACAAGATGGAACAAAAAAAAAAAAAAGAAGTTGATTCATTAACCGACACCATTTCACTATTTACCCATTCAAACAAATATAAATACAGAAAAAAAAAACGTGATAATTAATTTTTTTTTTTTTTCAATGTGTCTGTATTCTGTTTATTATTATTCATTTATATTCTTTCTCCTTTTCTCCAAAATGAAATTAAATATAAAACAGCAAGAATCGCGCGGCTATTTTTCATCAAGCCAACACTGCGTGAGATTGAGCGTGTGAACCGCGAAGAATAAAAGTTAAGACCCGTTACTAGACTGGCGACTGGAGGGTTGATGCAGGTGTTGCAATAGAACGACGATGAAGCAAAGAGGAAGAAAATCCCAGTGAAAATAAGGTGAAACAGAGTGAAAGGGAGGGAGAGTATGATGCGAGTGAGAAAGAAAAAAAAAATAAATAAAGCAGAGAAGAAAAGAAACCTTTATCCTTAACCTTTCACCCTCGAGGGTGGTATAATCGCTACGTTCTCATTTTTATTTTCCTTTCTTCACCATCTTTTATATTGTCCTTTTCGTTTGAATTTTTTATCATCATTTGCAATGAGTCTTTACGCAAGAACTTGCAATATTTTATTGCTCATTAAAAATACTGTCACTCTTTATTTACGAAGCGTATTTATGAGTGAGTATAACACGTCTTTGATCTTGTCAAACACTAAAACCTCACAAATTATATCGTAAAAATGTCACCTACGTTCCTTATTTTATCTCTTCTCTCTCCCTATATCATATTTTATTTATTTATTTATTAATTTATTTTTATTATATGTATATATATATATATTCTTTATTTTCCACTCGTCCATCATTTTCTATTATATTAGTACAAATTATTTTTTATTTTATTTCACTCACCATTTATTCACGATAATTATTTGAATGAAATCTAAATAATATTTTTTTTTTGTCATTTTCCTTTATTTTTTCATTTCTTTTTTCTCCTCCTTTTTCCTTCCAGTACACGCAAACAAAATGAGCGCGGTTAACACGCGCGAGTCCACTGCGATGAGATTATCGCACGCAATTTCCACCTTCTACATGTCTCTGCATATTTTTTTTTTTTCTCCTTTGAAAAATACATATGCACATATGGTGTAACAAAAGGAAGCCGCACTGTTCAATCACTCATCTATATATGTATTCATATATCTATACTCTCTTGAATTCTCAAAGTCACTCTGATTACAGTATCATTATCTTCGCTGTTTGAGTTGGCAAAGAGTGAAAAAAAATATAAAAAAGTGCTTCACATTTCACTTGAAATAGCAAAGCATTCCCTACTACCAGACCCTCTCATTTAAAAAAGTCATACACCAATACTATTTACTATTACAATTATAAAAAAAAAATAAATAATAAACTCCTAAAAAATTTCACAATATTTCACCTAACGCCAATATATTAAATAATAACACACAATAAATAACGCAATAAAACAATTGATTGCTCTTTGAATTATTTTCATCAATTATTTGTTATTTTTTTTAATTAAATTTACTACTTTTAATATATATAAACTCAAAAGACAAAATAATTCTGTGAACATAAATATTTCCGCATCTATCAAACATAATATCTGTTATAACAGCTACTTTATACATATGTATACTGTTATATAATAAATAAGGTGGTTGTTATGTATATGGTAAAGGGTGATGAAGGGTGGCTAAGGGGGTACAGGGGTATTTCACGGTTGTACCCGCGTGTTTGCATACATTAAATAAACCAACGATAACCCTATAGCCATATAGTCAAGCTTTTCTTACGACGAAATAGAGTGCACTGTATCCACCCACTTTTACCACCCATCTATACCCACTTACATACACCTTTGCCATCCCTTCATGGATTTCCTTCGTGTGTCGTTTCTCCACCGCCTCTTTACACACACACACACACACACACACTCATACACACCCGCCAAATTATTGCTGGGCCAAAGAGATTCAAAGCAGTGAACACACCCAGAGGTCATTAAAAACTTCTATACATATTCCCAGTCTCGTAACTCCTCTGCCACCATATGTAAATGAATTAATTCTCGCGCACGATTTAATATAATTTATTCAAATACAACTCGAATTATCCGACTATATATATGTGTATGTGTGTGTATGTATATTGAATGAAAAAATGGTCGATATGAGATATGATTTCGTGATAATTTTAGCTCATTCCCCAGCTATAAAATAATTATTAAATTTGAAATGTGAGGGTTAATTTTTAATTGTTCAAATTAACTTTAATTATTCAGATTTCAAATTGGTATCTCAACAACATAATGTGTAGTATAATATTGGAATAGATACAAATCAATATGTCATTAGAAAAGTTTATTGATTGACAGTGTGAATCAACAAAGAAAAGCGATAAAATTTATATGAAATTCGTGGGTTTTTCTTTTCATATATAGCGATATTGAATGCACCGCTATTATAATATTGTATTTCTATTTTCACATAAGCTTTTCATCATTTAATCTATAAAATGAAAATAGAGAATAAAAAAAAAAATTATTTCAACTTGAAAATATAATATGATGCAAAAAAATAAAAAAAAAATAAAAATACACGCGCAGTTTATCTAGTTCAGTAAATTTCTAATAATCTTAGTATTATAACCGGATTTTCTTCTTTTATTCTTTTATACATGAATATATATATATATATATATCTGCCTTCAAAGGAACGTTGCGTTCGTCGTCTCACTTCATCCCCTATATTTTTCCATCTATATATAGGCACATCTTCTCTTTGCTTTTGCATCTTGATCCTCGTACAACATAAGAGGATTGAGCTTTTTCCCGTCATGACAAAGAAAAGAAAGAAAAAAATAAAAAAAACAATTCATTTAGTATAACTCAGCTGACGTAGTTTTAACCAGCTTCTCAAGATTCACCACTTTTCCTTGCACTCCTTTTCTCCTTCTCTTCATTCTATTCCATTGTACTTTTACATCTTCACTTCCCTCCATTTGCTCATATTAAATCGTATATATATATAAATAAATACACAGTGAACAAGTTTATCAACGTGAGTGTGTGGATTTGTCGCTCTCTCTCTCCTTCATATATATATATATATATTCGACTTTATAAATTGGAACATGAAAGTTGGGTGCAAAGCGACTAATATATCTATATACTCATAAATATACAGATGCACACAACAGTGAAAAAGTATATGCACATAATTGAAACAGCCGCGCGCAAGAAGAAACATCGTGAGCAAACTCCAACTGTGAAGACCGTGAAATTTCATTTATTCTGTTTACCACCCTATATATATATATATATATATATATAAAAGCATACACCATGTTTTTTAAACGAGTCCAACTCGACATGAAATGAAGGACGAAAGAGAACAATAGATGAATACACAAAAAAAAAAAAATTCAAATAATTTTCACTAAATAAATTTTGTTACATACAATCAAAATTTAAAGCAAAAAAAAATTCACATATCTATTTATAAAAATTGAATTGTTAATAATAATATAGCAATTATAAGTGTATTTCATATGTAATACAATTACAAGGTAAAAAAAAAATAAAAAATAAGAGAAGAAGGAGAGTTAGGTCGAGGTTGAAATGAGCATTCGCGAACGTGAAATTGAGTCTATCTGGACTTCTAGATCGCAGTCTCTCGCTCTTTCTTTCTTTCTTTATTTCTTTGGTTGCCAAGGGATACTCTTCAACTTCTTTTTTACTATATGTATATATTTCACCCTATCTCTCTCACGCTCATTTTGTCTCTCTCTCTCTCTCACTCTCTCTTACCGTCTCTATTTCCTTCTGCATTTCTTTTGCTCTATGTGCTCTTACTCGTTTCATTTTTTTTCTCTTTTATTCTTTATTTCATCTCCAACATCATCTCTTCCCGCGCGCGTACTATTTCTGTAAAAAATTCTCACAAATACAGAAATTCCACCTCGTTTATTTCACCGTGACCAGGAACACTAATAGCTCTGAATGATCGCGCACATCCCTCTCACACACACATATATATGTCTGTGTGCATGTGTGGTGGTATATCGCGCACATTGACAATAATGCTCAACATACAATTTTCCTATATGTCTATATACTGCAGTGAAAATCTCAACGCATTTTAATATTCAACGAATAAATGTTTGAAAGTAAGAAAAAAATCATTGATAAAAATTCAAAAATATCTCTAACATTAATTTTATAGAGAGAAAAATGAAATGAATATATTTATTCACATTCATTATTTTATTTTGTCAGTTTATTTCTAATTTTATTGTTATTATAATTTTTCCATTTTATTTTTTTATTTTTTTTTTTTCATTTCTAATGGATAACATTTTCTTTTAGTTTCTTGGTTATCAAAAAGATGATTCCCAGGATATTTTCTGGGATTTTCCGTGTCTTCAGATAAGCGTGTAATGCTTTTCTACGGAATTTTGCTCACGTACAAGCGACAGACGGTAGATTGGCGGGAAAGGCGTAAGGATATAGGCAGGTGGAATTCCCTCGACTCGGGAGAATCGTTTTGGCATTATATTAAGGGTGGAGGGAAAGCACCCATTCAATAAACTTTCGTATGACAACCCCATTTCAACTCGAGAAGACTTGACTAAATTTTGCAGAAGAAGTAAAGAAAGACGAGAATATAAAAAAAAAAATGAAGAGAAAAAAAAATTGTATTCTTGAAATAAATACAAATTGAAAGATTTTTTCAATGAATAGAATTTTTGACACTTCGCCATTTTCATATTTTATATTTATTTTTCATGATATGTTTATTGATTTATATATCATAAAATGACTTCTTCAACAAAAAAAAACATATATATATATAAGTCAATTAATAATAACATTAAACAATAAATATATGTGGATAGATGTGCTCAATATTTTCACGTTAACTATCCGTATCGAACGTTAATTTCCAGTCATATACGGCTTTGCATACTAATGTCTCGTCGTTTTTGATTATACGAGTCTATATACATCTATATATATATATATATATATATATTTAAATAGAATTTATGACCATTTTAATAATGTACTATAATGGTGTTTAAATGCGCTAGGGATATATATTATTATAACGTACGTATATATAATTACCCACTCACTATTTATTATACTGTATCTCAGTTAAATAATTTTTTCCGTTTATTATTATTTAACATATTGATATATTTATTCCGTTATCCGTAGACTGTTATAAGCATTTCATCGATTTGCCACTTGTAGTTGAAATATAATTAATTATAACTATACGGTGTGATAGATTAATGAATTATGTATAGAATTTCGATTTCATAATGGATCAAAAAGACTATTATGCAAACTTTGTTGCGAGGGAAACGAATTTAAGTCTCGATAATTTAGTCATTTGGTATACAAACAATTTAATGACATTGATAGAATATGGGAAAACCACTGAGACAAATTATTGCAGTCGATAATGTTGGTTGTAACGCACTATCGATAATGTATTCGTCTTGGCTTCACAATGTTTCCCCGGCCGGTATCAAAACTGACAACTGAAAATGACACAGTCGATAATGCCACTTCGCCGATTAAGTTGGCTTTTTTTTTTTATTCTTTTTGTAAAAGACAATTATACAGATGGCAGTGAAGTGTTGGCCAAAGCACTTGGCGAAAACTTATATTCGCCCGAACTCTTGTAAAAGTGAAAAAATAAAATTGAAATTTAGTTCATTTGAACTGATCGGGGTGAGAAAAAAAAAAAAAAAAAACAAGTCAAAACGAATGTGTCATTGCACGTATTGATCCTTCGATAGCGTGAAACAATCATTATACCACTTAAACGTGGAATACTGAACGAGTGGATCACTTAAATTTAGGTTAGTCCATAAATATTTCAATATGTCACAGATGATTTCATGGCTATCAATAAAACAAATAAACGAATAAATAAAATAGTAAATATACATATTACACTATTTCAAAATGACAATAGATTAATTTTTAATTGCAATAAAAATTAATTTTAGCCATGGATCGTGAAAGAAGTGGGCAATATTGTCAAAATGACAAACCCGGACCGTCAATTCGAATTATCAATTCGGATTTACAATTTTTTACGGCAATAGATGAACCCACAACGGCCTGGCTGAAAAATTTACATCATATTTGGGATTTATGTGAGTTATTTTATTTTCTTTTCACTATTATATCTGTGAGATATTTAAATGTTCACACATATATTAAAAAACGCAGGGAAAAAAAGTGCAGCAGTTACTTCAACACTTCATGATTACTTTGACACAGCACCAAATCCATACTTGAGTACACTGCGAATTCTAGTAAACGCTGCAGACTTCAACAACGTTAGGCCAAACGCTTCCATAGCAATGACAAGTTTGTTCAATTATTTCAATATAAAATATTTCATGATTAAGCAAATGATAAATGTACGGTAAAATAGTATATGAAAACATATTTATAAAAAATAATAATAATAAATAACAGTTGTCAAGGACTTCCAAAATTGGTTGGCAAACCACAAAGATGCATACAAAGATTCTCTAGTTCCCGATCTCAAAATAGCCGCATTCAAATTGCTAAGTAGACAGAGAAATATGCAATTATCCAAATCAGTCGCAATTACATATGAATTTCAAGCGGATAAAGATATATTTTTGCCATTTCTCCAGGTAAGTGTTCCTCTCTCCCCTTCACTCTGTCCCATTTTTATTATATATTTTTGTTGAATAAATTATTTTATACTCAAGAATATATTTATGTCATGCAGACAATGGTGAGTGAAAAAAAATTCAAGGAAGTCGCACAATATGCAACAATGTTACAATTACAAAAACACTTTGGACATCCGGAATTAATTATTTTGCCATTAATTCTCCAAACGAAAACTAGTGTGGCGGAGGATTTTTTGAAAAATTGCCCAGAGATACAAACAAATGTGGTTGTCTATCTCGACAATTTGCTTGGTAAAAAAAACCAAATGTTTAACACACTGGAGGATTATATTATTTCAAACAACATTCCGGACATCAAAATGCCGACATTGCAAACACGTCCAATGACAAAATTGATTGCCCGTCTTGTTAAACAATACAATTTACCCGAAGACATTTGTCCCAATTTAAATCGTAAACGTGGCGAGGGTGCAATGCAATTTCTCGTGTATAAACATTTTGTCGATGGCAGTTTAAGTACAGACTGTTGGCGTGAAATGGTACACGAAGCTGTGGGAACCGATACGAATTTACAAATGGATTTAATTATGTTAATTGTAAATTATGATGCGGAAGAGGCGCTTTATTGGGCACGTACATTTGGCATTCCGAAAAATCAATGGCCATGGGCAATAACAACTTTGAATTCACAAGTATCACCGCCAATTAATAACACTGGCAATACAAGTACAAATAAAAAGAAAATACCCGATGAAAAATGTCTAAATGACATTCAACAAAACGATAATACAATCTATCATACTCTTTATTTGCCGCGCGATTGTATTAAAGTCATTGATCGTCCGCAATTATTCCACGGATTTATAAACGAAGGATTGAGGTACGTGTCAATTGTCGGCATTGACGCTGAATGGAAGCCGACATTTGGTGTCGTAAAGAAAAATGAATTGGCATTGATACAAATTGCGACTAAATCGAATATTTATATATTGGATGTGACATCATTGGGTACAGAAGATAGTGGATTGTGGGCACAGCTTGGCATTGCATTATTTGGAAATAAAAATATTATTAAACTTGGTTTTGGTTTAATTCACGATATGAGAATGTTTCGTGCGTGTTTGCCATCGGTATTTGATGTTAAAGGTGGTGGTACTCAAGGCTTTCTCGATTTGCACAATGTCTGGACAAAACTTGCGCACGAATACAATTTAGAATTTCCTTTCAAAGGTGATGAGAGTTTTACGGGCGAGAGTTTAAGTAAAATGGTAGAATTGTGTATGGGCCGTAGATTAAATAAAACTGAACAATTTTCTAATTGGGAAAAGCGGCCATTGCGCGAGGGACAAATTATTTATGCAGCATTGGATGCATATTGTTTATTGGAAATATATAAAGTTCTTGCTGAAATGTGTTATCGTCGCGATATACCGTTCTTTGATATTTGTACTGAGTTGCAACACAATTCAATACATTCACCGAAAAAAACGAATAAGAAAACCCAACAACAATCCACTCCATCAACAGCAACAACAACAACAACAACAACAACAACAACAACAACGACGACGACGACGACTGTTAAATCGCTCGCGCTCCAAAGTCCAAATTGTAAATTCAAAATAGCCGAATGTAAATCTGGCACATTTAAAATTGAATCACCGACAATGATTCCGGTTCATCAATGGCGAGTTGTTTGTGACTCAATGCTGTGTGGTTTGGCTAAACAATTGAGAATGTGCGGTTGCGATTGTATTCACGTTGAATGCGATCGTGGTGGCTGCAAATCAGCACAAATTGCTCAAACAGAAAACCGAAGTCTTCTTACACGCAGTTCTTATCCTGATAGGGTGAATAGTTTCAATTAATTATAATCTCGCTAAGAAAAAAAAAAAATTTTTATATTTTCAAGATTATCTCTGTAATTATCATAAATATTTATTTGATTAATTTTTTTTTATTTTTTTGGTTTCAGTTCGCTAAATTCACAGATTCACTATTGAATCGGTGTTATCGAGTTAAAAGCGACAGTTCCGATTCACAATTAATTGAAGTTCTCAAGCATTTTAATATTGTTGTAACGGAATATGATATTTTCAGTCGTTGTCAAATTTGTAACTCTGATGAATTCGTTCAAGTGTCAAATGATGTAATGCGTGAACTTAGCCGAAAGTAAGTGAAGAAAAAAAGTACAATTGATTGTAATTAAATTGATTAATTGATAAATTTTTATTTTATAGGTATGCAAGTGTTCACAATACACCATATTGTCCACCGAAAAAACCATTAAGTTCGAGGCAAACCACTGGCGAAAATTCAAACAATACCAATCAATTGCGCAACAAACGTACGTGGATTTTATCAAATGACACATTAAATGTTGCCAATGGTATCACTAAGTATGACATCCCTATTCAAATTAACAAAGTATCAAGCAATGTCTTTAAAACAGTCACGGAGTTCTACGTGTGTCAAATGTGTGGGAAAGTTTATTGGGACGGTACACACTTGGAGAAAACAATAAACGGCATATTAAAGGATGTAATTGTCCGTAGTTAGACAAAAGAGAAAGAGTGAATTCACTCACAAAAAAAAAAAAATTATGATAAAAGTCTGTGTTCAATGAATGATAGTTCAAGATAAATAATATCCACGAATATTTCTGATTAATAACATCAGAAAATCTCTCTTTCTCTTGAAAGAGAAAGAAAAAAACGGAAGGAAAGACGAAATACTCAAATGATTTAATCAAATTCAAATCATAAAAGTGCAATATTTGAAATTAATCAGAGTAAAAAAAGCAGTATTGAAAGATTAACAAGAGATTTCATTGAATAGCTTCAATCAAATAGATCTTCTGCATTGTTTTTCATTTATCTTTTTGCGAGTGACGAAATGACGAGAAAAAAATAAAAAAGAAATAAAAGTGAAGAAGAGAAAAATATCTTTATGTCGCTCTTGAAAATAATTCGAAAGGAATAGATTTTTCCGATTGTGCGATCGACAATTGTCTGTACCTCTCTTGCTATAAATACGCCGAACGCTTGAGAAAAAAAAACAAAAAAGAAAAATTGTGAATAAATACAAATAGATCGACTGAATCCACCTTAAAACCTTTATACACAAATGGTGCAATGTATTATTTCATTTCCTTTTTTTATTTCTATTTACGTTATTTTTCTTTCTTATTTTTTTAATCTCTTTTTTGACATTTCAATTTCTAGATAATTAAAAATAATTTATAATAAATTAGTAACACATAAATGTATATTTAGTTTCAAAGTTTTCATTCCCTTTCTGTTCTCGATTTAGTTTTTTTGCTTTTCCTTTTTTTTTTTTCTACATATTTACGTGTACAAACGTCCAATTATTGTTAAAGCATATTATATCATGACGTTTATCTATCGACCTGATTTATTCGTCAAAATGGGCACAATAAATAATAAAAGCCTATATGTGATCACATAACTGTTGTATAACTATTTATGTTTTAGATTTTGTTTTCCTAACCTCATTATAAAATTTTGCACATGCAAATATATATTTGAAAATTACTCTTATGGTTTTTCTGCAATAAAATCAATTTAATCAAATCCAAATAATAATTTATTTCTACAATATCATCTCTCTCCTAACTGTATATTACTTTTATTCAATATATCTTCTTTATTATCTGCTTTTATATCGTACAAAATTATGTATTTGAATTGTTTAAATTGTCGGTTGATGGAGTGCTTTGGGTTGGAGGTGGAGAAGCATTTTCACCTACCGCAGGCAATTCAATATCAATAAAATCGACTTTTTTCTTCTGGCCAAAAGGAGGTGGACCTATCAATTTCTCCACTTCTTCATACGTTAATGTTTCTTGCTTTAATAATGCCTCGGCCACCTTAAAAAACCAAAATAACAACTGATTAGAACAAGACGAATTCTAGGATGAATATAAAGAAAATGAAAATGAACTTACCAGCTCCAATTTATCCCGATGATCGTTCAACAATTTTTCTGCTGCTTGATAAGCCATAGCCACCACTCGTCTTGCCTCAGCATCCATTAAATTCGCCAATTTTTTACTGTAAGGTTTTCGTGTATGTTGTCCAGTCTGATCCTCACTGAATGAAACAAGACCAACCTTGTCGCTCATACCAAATTGTTGAATTTTTGCATACGCTGTTTTTGTAACTTTTTCCAAATCATTTTGCGCGCCAGTGGTAACACGATTAAATATAATATTCTCTGCTGCGCGGCCACCCAACAATGTACACATTACTTCAAACAATTGTTCTTTACTAAAGTTTTTACGCTCTGTCGGTGTATATTGTGCAAATCCAAGTGCACCACGTGTCGTTGGTTTTATCGTGACTTTCAAAAGTGCATCAGTGTGTTGAAGTAACCAAGCAACCAGTGCATGTCCCGCCTCATGATAAGCGACAATACGTTTTTCAATTGGTGACACGCCGTGACTCTTCTTTTCCGGTCCACACAAAATCCTGTCGATTGCATACGACATATCGCTCGCATCAACACACTTTTTTTTCACTCTCGCCGCGTGCAATGCCGCTTCATTACAAACATTTGCAATATCAGCACCACTGAAACCCGGTGTTAATTGCGCCAATCTCGGTGAATAATTCTCCGGTTTTTTCTCCAACACAATACTGCGTAAATGCTGTTCAAAAATATCCTTTCTCTCTGGCAATGTTGGTAAATCAATTAAAATATGGCGATCAAAGCGTCCAGGACGTAATAACGCTTTGTCCAATACTTCAGCGCGATTGGTCGATGCCAAAACAATAACACCATCTTTTGTCGCCATACCATCCATCTCAACCAACAATTGATTCAATGTTTGTTCAGATTCACCAGATGATCCGACACCAGCACCGCCGCCGCCGCCGCCAGTGCCCGATCTTTTTTTACCAATCGCGTCAATTTCATCGATATACAATATACTCGGAGATCGTTTTCGGGCTTCCTTAAATAAATCGCGAACACGCGCCGCGCCCAATCCCCCAATCATTTCAATAAATTCCGATCCATTCATCGATAAAAATGGTACACTCGCTTCAGTTGCAACAGCTTTTGCCAACATTGTTTTACCACAACCCGGTGGTCCAAGTAATAATGCACCTTTTGGCACTTTTGCACCGAGCGTTTTGTAATGCTCCGGACGCTTTAAATAATCAACAAATTCCATAACTTCAATTTTCGCCTCTTTCAAACCCGCAACGTCATTAAATCTTACGCCTCTACTACCACCAGTCAATGGATCGACCAGAGTAAATTTAGCGCGTGATATTCCGCCAAATAAATCTTTGGGAAACATTGAACTTTTTTTGCCCGCTCGACTCATGGAAATCAGCACATAAAGTCCAATGGCAGTGATTATCAAAAGTGTTGTGATATCAGTGCGGCGTTCGTATATAATCGGTACACCATAGTCGGATTTAATACCAAGCGCACGCTCGGCTTCACGTAATTTTTCTTCTAAACGCGTTCCATCAGCAACAATCATTTGATAATGACGCAACTCACTACGTTTACCGTTTATTATTGCGCCATCGTGCAATACAATAGTTACCCAATCAATTTCAGGTTTTACAATTAATTCTTGCACTTCACCTTTTGCCAACATTTTATGGACAAATTCATTCCATGATATAAACGGCGCTTCCTGATTCAATAAAACAACAATTAAAATATATTTTGTTTCCATAATTCAATTACAATCTACATTTAAATAATATAATTTGCATTACCTCTATTCTATATACACTTTTTTGCATTGGATAAATTACACCATAAAAAAATAGTGAAATTATTATCAATTTTGCTAATGCTGCTTTTTGTTCATTACCATCACCATTTCCGGATGATTGTTGGTTTGATTGTGATGATTTATTTGATGAATTCCCACCGGACGATGATGATCTTGATGATTGATTTTTTATATTTTGAGATGATATTTGTAATTTTCGTGATATTTCATCGATATTTTGTCGTTGATGCAATTGATTTTGTGAGAGTAAACTGCAAATTGCACGGCAATCTTCTAAAATTTTACATACAGCCTGAAAAATTGTTTGCATAGCAAATACAATTATTGTTTTTCCTTATTTTATTTTATTTTTTATATATATAATACCACCATACAAGATGATGTAATAATTATTCACGATAATATTAATGCAAATAAATTACTTACATTGTATGAAAGTGGATGAAAATATTTGCGTGTATTTGGTGTATTCCAAAGTTTATAAATTTGTTTATTTAAATTTGTTCCACTTTTCATTTCATTATTCATCGCTGAATTGATCAGTCTCCGCGATAAAAATAAATGTCGCGAATACCATTTCGATAAATTTTGCATATTGTCTGATTGATTTTTTTCTCTTTTCTTTACGTTTATTTCGATTATTTATTTATTCCTTCCGTATTAAATGTGTAAGACAAAAATAATTCGACATTGATTCACAGGTTATGTGTCAATTATAACAAAGTGTTTCGGCTTCTTTTTAATATTCATCAATAATTCCTTACGTAAAACACCCAATTTATATTTATTTATAAATATGAATGAACTGTTAAATCCGCAATCAAAATAATTACACATGACATCCTCAAGTTTACACATAAATCTGCAATAAATTGTGACACAAATGGCAACACATGAAAAACATATGTAGCTATGCCAGTGAAAGTGTGGAAGACTTCGACTATCTTCGGCATCTCTTCTCGTCTACTAAATATTCTTCGAATTCAACCAAGCTCAAATGATAATTTACCAACAATCACCAACGAGTGAGTGGCGAAAAAATAGCCCAAGACTAAAAGTATACTCCCGCCCATATTTCTGTATGAAAAATATTTTTATTATTCACATACAATAAAAAAAAAATATTTTATACAACGCTTTTGCATAAACCAATGATTTATGATAGATCTGTCTATTGTGAATTCAATAATGAAACGAGAGAAACCCAACCACGTACCTTCTTATCAACTCGGCCATTAAATTCCCTCGTATTTTATCTGTTGGTAAAAAGTCTTTTCTTATGATTGATAACATAATTATTATCATCAGTCGATATAAAGTTGAGAAAATGGAAACAGCAAAAAAAAAAATAATATTGTATCTAACAATATTCGTGATTACTCATAGAATAGAAATCAAATGATGAATTCACCAATTCATTATTAATTTTCATTCTTAACAATATAATCATTATAATTATTATAATTTTGTTTTTCAATGATTATTACAGTGTTTATAACGATGATGAGGGGACAAAAACAAAACATGGAAAATTAAGATCGTCAAGCAGCCGTGAATATTATTTTAACTTAAAATATGTCTGTTACACATACGCTGTTATTTTATCTCATCTATACACAACTTTTCCACTACTACTACCACTACTACTACTACTACTACTAATACTGCTGCTATTACTGCTACTATTACTATAACGTCGACGACAACCGAGGATATTCGAAAATGTATATATATATATATATATAGCTATATGTATAAGTTTTAAGGCAATGTTTTGATAACGTTGGGGTGTGTCAGCCAGGGTTTCCTACCTAATGGATCGCCATACTGTTCATATTCATCGTTTCTTCGTCAAGTGCACGTCATTCAAATTATTTACACATATATATATATATATATATATATATAAGTAAAATTATTGTCATTATAAAATATGTACTTCTGTACACAATGTTAATTTTCGTTGAAATTAATTAAATGAACGTTGCGATTACCAATAAAATACAATAATATTTTCTTCTCTCTTTTTTTTTTTTTTTTGTTTTCAATAGATGTTGAAAGTATGTGAGCGACCCAATTTTCACCCCTAATTTGATTATATTTCTCGTGAGCACCATGGTGAGAATGGGGGACCAGAAGTAGAATCTATATACTCCGCAATAATATTTGTGTTGGCTTTGGAAGAAGAAGAGCCCACTTATCGTCATTGGCATAAGCTTTTCTTCATATATCTTATATATATATATATTTATTGATAATGATATATATATATATATATATATATATATATATATCTAATTGAAGATGTAATAAACTCATGGTAAAAATTTATCGCACTGGAGTGATTCAAAAACGGTGGAAAATTATGCAAGAAAATTTGTGTTTTTATATTTTGTGGTGACAATAAGAAATGTCGAATTGGTAACATCTACAAATATTTCCATTTCATTTCAATAACAAGTAATAAATTGAGCCAATCTTTTTTTTTATCAATATTTCTGTGTATCTGTTCCGATATATATATATATATATATATATGTGTGTGTATATATCTGTGGATAATGAATACCCAAGAGTTTGCGCATGCAGAGCATGAAAAAATATTTTTTTTTTACTCTTTATTGTATTAAATATACAAGTTGATAGAGCTTTATAATAAATTGCGACAAGTGTGTATGTATTTGTGTACACGAATGGATCCCCGGGACATATATATATATATATATATTTATTGCTATTCTGTTTTTTTTTTATTGCTATTATTTTATTTATCTATTTATTTATTGATTTATTCACTTATTTATTATTGTTATTATTTTTTTTTTCTCATCATTTTTTTCATAAGATCATCAAGTTTACGTGCTGACAAACAAACCTGATTGAATTTGTTTTCATATGAGAACTAAGTAACGAGCGCGATGACTGTATAGAAAGATGAGGCTCGCACGCGATGGAAAAACGAGACGCGACAAAATCATTTATTTTGTTAAACAACAAACGGTGTTGTGTTAGGTTTGCCAAAATAACCAAAACAATACTACTGTTGGCGCCCAATGCCTACATACATACATACATACATACATATACAATTCATTCAACTTGTACATCTACATTGAATATATATATATTTTTGTTTTACATTCTCTCGTATATTTTATTTTCTCGCCATTCATCACTTCAATAGATATAAATTGCTACAGTACTCATCATGATAAATTTTTATCTTTCATTGCGCATTTTTATTGTACTATTGCAATGGATTTAATATAAATTACCATATTATTTCAATAAATAATAGTCAATTTAAATAAATTAATTGAAATGTTAAAGATAGAATTCTTTTTTTTTTTTTTTTTTTTTTATTGTATGGACAACAATATTATTTTGTTGTTGGTGTTGTTGGTATTATTGTACAAAACTAGAATATTTAATCGATGTCAATCGCAATTGTGTATCAACGTTGACAGTGCTTCTGACGCCGTCGCTTACGATGCCGCCGACGATGATGACGACGACGACGACGACGACGACGACGACGACGACGACGACGACATCGGCGACACATCCAAGGGGAAAAAGCAAAAGAGCAAGAGAGATCTCAATGGTTGTTATTACAGATGCTACATCGTTGCAGGATCGGAGGGTGTATTTCAGGCACAAAGAAGCCTTCACCACATATATATATATATATATATATATATATATGTATATACTACTCAACCACATTGTATGTAAGTCGAAAAACCCGGAAGACAGTGAAACATTAAAACTACCAATTTCCACATAGATATAATGCAAACAACTAATACAGGAACATTTCAAATGCAATAATATAATAAGACTATCCATACATATTTATCAAAATGTTTCTTTCAATTAAATCAAATAATATTTAATTTTAATGATTATTTCATTATACCAACATTTACCAATAATATTAAATAATAATATTTATTTGAATGTTTCATGAAATTTAAAAAAATTATTTACTTTCAATAATTTCATTGGTAAATACAAAATATTAATAAGTTATTTTATATTTATAAATTATAAATTTTCATCACATTTATAAATTTCATAAATATATCATCAATGATAATCCTTCAATTTACTATACAAAAATTCACTAAATTCTAATGAACAAAAAAAACTAATAATAAGCTATAAACAATCGAATGGCAATCGGAATAATTTTAAAATACAATGTCGAAGCACCGTAAAAGAACAAAAAAATTGCATTGAATCAAATATCATAAAATGCAATTCTATATCGTGTTCAATAAATCCGACAAAACAAAATAGATAAACCCGAGCAATATTCAATAATTAACATTGAAAAAAGTATCCCAAAACTTCATTGTACCAACACAACAGTTATTATATTTTTTCATATCAATTCATCATATTTCACAACAGAAAAATTGTTTTCATTTGCGGGTGTCGAAATGTCGCAGTATACAGTAATGTATATTTAAGAATTGACAACAGAAACAACTGAACCACAGGAGAATAAGAGATAGCGAGAAATTCGCGCTGGAATAACAACCTAGTGGTATTGTTAAGGATCCCTATATATGTGGTACGATGACAAGGACATTATTCGCCATTGCTATATACTATATATATATATATATATTCTTGACATCGTCAAACTCAACTACATCCTGACTGGCGACACAGTAGAGACCATAGTATACATAGAAGAAACGGTGACAGAGGGACACGGGTATGAAGGACGAGGAAACGAGGGGCAAAACAACAGCCCTGTTCTCACTGGCTCGCTCCCTAAACGCGGCCAATAAAAACAACACTCCAGGGCTCTTGTATACGCGCATTTGACAACGTTCATGTATATATATATATGTGTGTGTGTGTGTGTGTATTTCTTCTGCGCGCACATAGTGGCGCACAAGGACGAAAGGGCGCACAAATGGCGCGACGATAAAGAAAGAGAAAAAGTGAGACGAGGACGAGGGAAGTGGAAGCATTCGTTGTACGATAGAGTGAAAGAGAGACAGCGCATGTTCGTTGAATTATAAAAATAACATTGGACGACTGGCTCCATCGAACAATTGGCCAATTCAATTCTCTCGTCGCCATATATATATATATATAAAATCTATTTGGCCGTTCTTGATATATGTTGGAAGGGTGGAAAGGAGAAGCGAGGAAAAAAAAAACGTTTTACCATGCGATGAGGAATATTCGGAAGAGTGAAAATGAAAATAGTATGAGTGTATATAAATATATATATATATGTATTCGCTCGTGCGTCACTTTTGGCGCCAGATGGGTGAAGAGAAAAAAAAAATTAATGAAGAATTTTTCTTGAACTGTTTTGATGTTTAAAATTAATTATTATATTGACGTTAAGAGGTGAAGATAAATATACCTATATATATATATATATATATATATATGTGTGTGTGTGGGTGTGTGTGTATGTATATATCAATGGCGTTTAACAAAATCGTTTCACGTTTTAATTAGTTGCCAAAAGAATTGAGTGCGTGGCGACACGTTGCAATATGACATTGAAGTCATTCGCATGCTCAATATTTATGTCAGTATTATTTTTTCATTTTTTACTTTTTCATCCTTTCTCATGTCATTTTGAAGTATTCCTGTCTTTTAATACTTTTATTCTGTGCAATTTGATATATATATTTCATGGTAAATGAAGAAGCAAGAAGTGGAGGTGTATGCCGCGAAAAGCCAGGACGAAAACGCGCCAACGAGAGCGTGGCAAGTCAAAGAGATAAAATCTATAAATATGTGGTAAGGCGCACGCGACCCATTCCTGTGTTTGTTCAACCAGGAATAACCTCTGGTTTCTTCATTGGGACGCAAAAAGCCCCCAAGAGGCTATATGGTTTGTGGCTCAACGCCATATAGCTTAAAGAATAAGATGGAAAGAGAAGAAAAAAAATCCAACATATTTTGCCCCTCGTACAAAATTTCCAAAAAAATTATTTATTTATTTATTTATTTATTAATCGCTAATGTGCAATTTGTATTTAGATAATTATCAATTGGATACAGCTTCAAAGTAAGAAATTATCCAGTGTCAATTCAACAAGCCTCAGCATTTATATGAGCACTATCGTTCTTATTTTGAATGCTACCATGGTTCAAGCAATCACTTATCAATTTTAATTTTTGTTTGGTTTCTAACATGAACATTATTGTCGCACTCATACGAATAAATAAAAATAAATGGTGTTACCATAACACTAATCCGTGACAAAATAATACATATTTGTTAATTGTTAATTACATCGTTGTATCACCGCAATAAATTAATAAATAATTTAACGTTTTTTTTATAACACCAATATTCTTCACAGTAGCTACTAAAATTTGTTTACATACCCATTCCATAATATTTTATGACGGAAATTTTATTTATTCCGCGTGACACTTGTGTCAAATAATAATCCCAATCTTGACATGAATTTCTTAACGGTAAACACAACCCATCAATTTTTAAAGAGTGTCATTTAAATATTGTTTTCTTTTCCAATACATACACATAAAAATATTATCTATACATCAAATAATGTTCACCATCCAATACATAATCCTTTCGAATTTAATATTAGAAAGATACGACTAAAATATATCAATCTATAAATAAAAAATAGCATTACTGCAAAAATTTCCTATGGTAGATATTATTAATTGTTGTTTATCGCTCAAAAAGTTCGAACACACTGTAATAGAATAAAAAATTTTTTGATCAAGTGGTAAATATGTGTCACGTTACACAATTGATTAATTAAATTATTCATTTCTTTATTTTTATATACGAAATATATATATAAAAAATAAATTGCAAGTAACTTAATATATACATATCGCTATGTATATAAACATAATATAATACAATATATGTTAACATATATACAAATATTTTTAAGGTGTAACAGAATCCACGGGTATTCTTATTAAACATAAATAGCAAAGCTCATTTAAAATGAAAAACTTTTTACACATTTGATTATGCAAATTATATATAAACTATCGAATGAACAATTATCAATTAACATTGAATACAACTGGTACAGGATTTGCCATCGGATTCGAGAACTGCATTAATAAAGAGAATATTCATTGAAAAAAAATAAATAAATAAATAACAATTGCATTTAAATAGTAAATAATTTTTGAAAATAACCAAAGACTTTTTGATATTAACTAAGGATATTAAATTACTAGTAACGGAAATACCACTAATTTCCATATACATAGAGTATAAATAAAAAATGCTCTATACCGTGTGAAATTTTTGATATATAATTTAATTTAACACTGTCTACATATACAATTTGTCAATGCAGGATATGTGAATTTGGAGGAGGGAAATAAAATAATATCCGCCATGCTTAACACTTTTACGCGTTGGAGTGATGAAGCCAATAGGTAGGGGCAGAGTGAAAGTTGAGAGGAAGCGAAAAAGGGGAGAGAACAAGCATATATATATATATATATATATAAAAGGTAGTGATCCTTGAATGCCACACCCTCCATTGTATCCACGTATCGACCGAGTCAGGCTTTGTATTATCCTCGTCGCTCTCACTCGCATGGCATTTTACTATTGGAGAAATTCACTCGCACACACTATTGCCATGACAAATACCAATCAATCTGATTTATATAATTAAATATCCAACAATGTAACTCTACTGTATTTAAATAATTCCCGTAAAACTCTATTTATAATTAGCGCAATTATTCATGGAAATCCATAATTATAAATATTTACGTGATTTTATTATGAATGGTAAATAACTAATTTTTTGATTTCTCTAAAAGTGTGTATTTATACGTTATATATATATATATATATATATTTCTTTCTGTTTAAACAAAAAAAAAAAATAAAAAACATTGGAAGTTGTTATAGTCATGACCCAAATGTATCTATAAACATTCTAATAAAATTACAAATGACATTTCAAGAGTGATGGAAACATTGACATCCATCGAGATAAAATAAAAATACAGACACCATATAATTAAACTTGATGTTGTTATTAAATTTATTTGGCGCCACGTTTCATTCAATATTAAAACTAACGCAAAATATGGAAAAGCACCAGGCATCCACCCTAATATTCTACTCTACCACTTTTCTACCCTACAAATAATATTTTGATAGCGCACAAGCTGTTTCCTCACGTCTCACAACCGTAATACAGTATACTACCAACAGGAAATTATTTTTCACACTCTCGATCCATCGTTTCACCTATTTTATTACCTTCCTTCATTCATTTATATCCCCTCTATTTTATCTCAAACCATAAACGTTTTTTATTTTTTTTTTTCTCGTTTTTGTTCTATTTTCCATATGAATATAAAAATAAATTTACATACACAGTATACAACAATATAATTTGAAACATTTCGATGCGTACTTGCACAGTACTTTTGATCGTATCAATCAATTAACTAATCAATCTGTTTATTTATCTATTCATTTATGAAAAACTACTCTATAAAGAGTGTACAAAAATATCGCAATGATGTGCACAAACTTTCATCAGACTTTCCAGTTCATCCACTCATAACATTACGATGCTTATATTTTTTCATCGCGACTGTCGCTTATAATATAAATATTTCAATTGAAAACATATATAATTTTTATTTTTGGCCAGACCGGAAATTAAATGCAAATTTGGTATAAGAATTTTTTTATCGGTTCCATGTTGAATTTACTACATGGACCGATCTCATGCGTCATAATAACTGCAATTTTTTATATTATTCAACATTACACTCAAATGAATGTCAATATTTATTCGCTTGGTAAATTCAATATTGTGAATGCGACGAAGACATACGTCATTTTGCCCATCCAAAATGTACACGAAATCGATACATTCTTATCACTACGTGATGAAAAGTAAAAACCAATAAATAAATAAATAAGTAAATATTTTTGTGACGGCGTCACTATTTTTTTTACTTCAATATTAATGAAATATTAATTTAACGGTGTAATAAAAATGAATTTAATAAAATAATAAACACTCTGCCGTTGACAATATATACATATATTAATGTGATGTTTACAAATAAAAATGAATTGGGTCACGCCACACGATTATCCAATAATGGCGCTCAAAATACCATTTTATTTCAATTCGTTATTGTTGGAAAAAACATAAATTCGTTGCGCATTCATGGATCAGTTAGTCGAGTAAATAAAGGCAACGTGAACACGTCGACGCACAGGTATATAGAGGATTTTACGAATTTGACAAATCTCTCGTATCTTCTTCTTCTTCTTTCTTCTCCATCCTCTATACTCCTATTTCTCCTTTTTCTTTTTTACTCATTTCTATTGCGGCAATCCTATCTGTATACTGACAAGTGCAGCGCATTTAGTCTCTTTTTATATTATTGTTGGATACATGTATATATGTACATACACACAAATAACATTAAATTCAACTGCTCCCATTCGTAACACATTTCAAATGATATGTAATGTGCATACACACATTCACACGTGGCCATATACGTAAGATTAAGCTTCGGACTGTAAAGTAGGTGAGTCTTTTTTTTTTTTTTTTTTTTTTTTTTTTCACCATTGTCCCGACCATGAAATGACCAAAAGATTTTATTCTTCCCTTCTTTTTTATAGAGCAAAAGAAATCTTTTATATAATAAATATAAGGTCGATAATTCCTGAATGCTCCAACAAAAACCTTCTAGATGTTTATTTACCTAGTTTTGTTCTCATTTTCTTTCTCCCTCAATATAGATACTTTCAGCTATATAAAATATATAAATGAAAATTTCGTATCTAATTCGAGCAAGTCAACGGACTTGTTGAAATCATCAATAAAATAAATTGTCATAAGGAAAATGTTTAGTTTCAATTTATTATTATTATTTTTTTTTTTTTCTTGAAAATTGTTTCAAGTGAAAAATTCAAAGTGACCATCAGGCAAACACAATAAAACATGTGAATACACCGAGGCTCTCTTTCTCTTTCATCCTCTCTCAATTTTGTATTTTTGTTGGTATATTTTTGTCGGACGTAGAGGGCACGGCGCACTCGCGCGAGTGGTGCGTGTTCGTTAAACCGATTTGCACATCGAATGCACTCCGGCAATTCCTCGTAACATCGGACAGTTTCACAGGCAGCTCTACAATATAATACCTCCCTCGTAGACTGCCCTCTCCCCCCTCTCCTCTATACATACATCTATATATATGTATATATACACGTTTTACCCTTTTCTTCATCCCCTTTTCTCATCCTTCTGTCACTTTTATACTTTTCCCCGTTGTGTCACATTATACAAACAAAACCACATACCAACTTCAACGCACAAATTTTTTTTCCCAAAAACTACCTCACACAGATATATATATACATATATCTATTTTTTTTTTTTCGCCTTAGCACACACGGTAACCCAATACTCTATATGTCTCCTTCGTCAAATGTTTGAAGGCTTTTCCGGTTCAAAAAATTCATCATTGACACTTCCGTTTTTGACTTATATATCAACGTGTGAAAAACGTTTGGTATACTTTCTCCAAAATCTGCATCGGATAAATCACAATTTTTTTCTCTTTCATTTTATCTATTCTTTTTTTCTTCTTTTTTTTTTTTTGCGCTTGTTGTTAAAATAACGATCGTGACACGAAAGCGATTTTAATAAATTTTATGAGTCTTAAGCTGCAACAACAGTATTTGGTATATGAATTAGTGGTGAGTTGAGTGAGCGAAGACGATAGAAAATGAGGAGAGACGTGGAGTGAGCGAGTGAATCCCCTGAGGTATATACGTTGTGGGCTCTCTTGGATAAACATCTCGAATTAGGCACACCAAGTATACACTTTTTCATCCATGCCCTCGGCAACCGATATATAGAGAACGGCGTCTTTACTGTTTCGGTATGCCGTCGGCACACGCTAATGATGAGCCGCGCAAGCTACAGAGAAGATGGGCATTATAATATATACCGCGCGTGCCCAAATAATACATTAATTTATGGCGCTCCTTTAATATAATCGCTTGAAAATTATCGCGAGATAAATTATTACATGTCTACTTATACAAATAGTCTATTAATACTATTTCAATATTAATAATACGATTGATCCGCAAGAATTATGTAATAAATTTTTTTTTCTCCATTACACGTTTAATTTTATCGTTGAATAATTATTTCCAAGTTACTTTTTTCTAAATGAACTTTTGTACATTTTCAACAATTCATTGCACTGCAATACACTATATATATATATATGTGAATGTCATGTGTATAAGAAGCGAAAGAAAAAGTTTTGGGTGAAAAAAAAATATGAGCGAATGAGAGAAAAAAAAATGATGAAAAAGAAAAAGGAAAAAGTGGAATGTTTTTTCAGCCGCAACTTCTCTAAATCTTTTGTACTCCACACGTTTTAAACCGTATATGACATCAGCTATATATACATATTTTGTTGTTCGGTTAATAAATAATAGTACGCTGAGAGAAGAACTGTACTAAAAAAGTGACCGTATAATTTTTTTTTCAATTCAACTGTAATTTTTCTCACTGATTTTAAGCAAAATAATTTCTCACCATAAATAAAAAATTTACTGCTGATCGAAAATTTACTTCTCTAAAATGAAATGAAATTTTACTTTACACTTGAATTGAGTTATTTTAAAATTATAATGACAATAATTTTATTTGATATCTTCAATTCTCATCATTCGACAAATATTTCATATAAAAAGTAGACCCATAAACATGACACGGATCCACATTGAAATGTGTATCTATAGTATGTATGACATACGAGTAAATATAATTTTGCAATAAAATATATTAATTGTTCAATTGATGGAAGAGACTTAATAACACACGTTATAATTTATTATCAATCCCAAAGACCATGAAACAAATCAAATTAGTACCCAAATGATATATATCAATTTATAAACACATCATAATAAATTTTATTTCACTGCAATTTTTCTCTCATCAACATATATCAATGTGTAATATATTATGACTGCATACAGTAACATCATGTCATTTGTTCAGAACACAGATCAGTTGTCTAAAAGACACGAAGCAACAGCCAAGACAAACCTTAAATGCTTGCTAACTAAACAGTTGAAATTAGCTTTAGCTTAAGCATATAAGAACACAAGAGACGATAGAGGGGAACATAAAAAAAAAAAAAAGAGATGAAGAGGGAGGAAGAGAGCGAAAAAGAGTGAACAAGAAAGACAAAGATACTGTCGAAAAATAAATGAAATGAAAGAGAACTATTTTATTGATTTTGTATAACAATTTAAATTATACAGGAAAAAATGTTTTGTTTGTTTTTGTGATAAACAAGTTACATTCTCATTAAGACAAATGTTCTAATGCATGTGTGTATACATATATATATATATGACGAATGCATATGGACTGAGTGTATATATATGTACAGAAAACGATTTATTTCTTTAGGCACAATGAGAAAGGAAACGCCCGGCCGATTGGCTTTCAAGACAAATAAACGTATAGGGTTGGTATGCATGTAAGAAGCGGGTATATTGTCAAGAGGGTTGCGCGAGCTTTTAAGGTTGCAAGACAACTTTTGATGAGTGCCAACTGTTCCTTACGCTTTCATACATGTATATATATTTATACACTTTAAACTCGATTATGTTTGAATGAAAAAAAAAAAAAAAAAAAATGAAAAAGAAAAAAAGCTTCAGTACAGTTTAATGATAAGAATATGTATATATATATTTTTATTTGTTATAGTGTTAATAATTATAAATGAATATATAAATGAATATTTATTCTTTCGCCTTCCAATTGATCTTTTTATTTTTCATGTAAAAGGGGTATTTATCATCCGTAAAATTATTTACAACTACTTTAATTATCCGTTGAATAAAAATTATTTTTTATTAATGCAAAAATAATAATAAATAAAATATATATATATATATATATATATTCGGTGTCAAAGGCACATGTGCACAGGTGCACATCGAATTCTGTCTGCGTAACAATATATATACATATTCCATTTAAATAATATATATATATGTACAAAATGAACTATGTATATATACGTGAAGGATAGTATTTATTTATCTTGATTCTACTTATTTTCTTTTCTACTTCTCTTCAACCCATCTCTTCATGTTAATATTCCGATTTTGTTTTCCGCAATATCGTTTTGAATTCGCTCCTTCTCTCTCACCGTCACTTTCTTATGCTGTCGCACATTTTCTCAAGTCCAAGGGCAAAAACTGTTACAATATACGCACGAGACATTTTGAAAATATTTTTACAATATCATGCTCACACTCGAGTATTTTTTTTTATCAAAAAAATAACAGAACAAAGAAATAAAAATAAGAGCGGTAAAGAAAAAAAAAATTGATATAAAAATAGTGAGCATGTGTATGAAAAAGAAGAAGGAAAACGAAACAGAGATAGTGGCAATTATTATTTATGCAAATGTAATGATAATTTATTGACGAATAAAAAAATAATATGATTGATTATTATCGAGATACGATTAAAATTATTTCGATAACAAATGGAAATAAAAACCTTACGTCAGACTTTTATTATTCACGTGTTTATAAATAAAACAGAGGAAAAAATAGATATAAACATAAGATATAGAAGATAATTTCTTTTATTTCAACATACCGATATCCAATTTTTTTTTTTTTTTTTTCTTCAACACTATCTTCCTGAGAGAAAGAGTGCGACTCTCGCGTTATATTTTATAATCATCGAATTCGTAACATATTGCGAATGTGATTTACGATTGAATAGTGGTTAAAATAAGCGCACACTGAATCACTTTTCAATCGCACTATACGGGTATATACAAGATGAATTTAACATATACGTCTATGTGACAATGAATAGATATACAAATGTATGGAATACATTGTATATATCGCAGCTTTGGAATATACGCAACCCTATCTGGTCTGGCCAACCACAGAGTATCACTACTCTGCATCCAGATAATCCTTGCGATGCTATTGATATGCTGATGGCGGTACTTGTCGCGTGAAATTGCCTGCCGGTACGTCATCCATTGTCCCATTTCATTTCCAATTCTCTCTTCTATGCCGCGATCTCTATTCGTCTTTTTGTTTTTTTTTTTATTTTTTTTTTATCATTTAGCTGTGAACCTACTGCACATATTACAAATACATACCCATTTTCTCTATCTCTTATTCCTCTTACACACAGCCTTTTAAACATTCCACTTGTGAATCGTATCACTGCTCTGCAGCTCTTATACCATAGTTACAATACAAAAAACCAATTGGAAAATCCAAATACAATCTTTTAGAATTTCTCATACACTCCAACTTTATTTTAACTGTCAATGGATAGCACAAAAGTATTTTACTTAAATAAAATTCAATCCACTATTCAATTTCATTATTTTTCAATTGTTTTATTGACGCTGCTGTATAAAACCCAAGGTATACTTCAATAACTATTTATCATTAAAAATGTTTTATTCATCGTACAAAATAGATCGTTACATATCAATTGATATTGTGAAAAATATACATTTTATATTTTTTTCATTTATTCGGATATAAAATATACTGCTGACAACATTAACCGATTTACATTCCATATGAATGGAAAATTCCCTCAAATATTCAAACTCAACGATACACGTATCATAGTTCCCCTTGACATTCTGTAAACATGTCGATTGCCACCAAAGAACAAAAAAAAAAAGCAAACATGAAAATTACCATGAAATTCCAATTGCACTAAATAAACTTAAAACTTAGGAAATACTTCCCTTCAAAATGTGTGCAACGTTGCACATGCTATACACATAATACATCCTTTATATATAAATCTGTGTGGGCCTGGCTCGTGTCTAACGCATCCATATAATTTCACGGTTTATAGTTGCTATATAACCGCACATATATCCAGTTATATTTTCTATGCTGCAATATGTGTCTATATAATATACTGCGGTCGCTCGCATCATTTTCTATATTCTCTCTCACTCACCCCAATATAATTTCGAGGGATGTTCTACATATGCATCCACATACTGCAAGCAATATATATATATGACACGAGACACACCGAGATAACAAACAAATGTTCCGAATTTTCTAACATATACGATTTCCTGCTATTCATAAACGTAAATGTATATGTGTATTGATGTGCGTGCCCTTCATTCAATCTATTAAGCGGATTCCACTTCACAAAATCATTACAAATTCATATGAGATCAATCTGATATGTCAAACAATTTATACAACTTCTTCAAGCATCTTAAAACGTTTTTAATGAATAATGAAATAGGCGGAAAAAATAAAAAGTAAAAGTGAAAAACAGTGATAGTTAAAATTTACATTCACAGAATATTTTCAATCGTAAATTATCATGAAGGGACTTACAACTTTGTTTTTTGTCTTCCCTATTTTTTCTTCTTCCCCACTTTTTGTGTATAAACGTATATTTATATACATATAAACCCTCTGTTATTGAAGGTTCACATTAAAATATGGCGAGAGTGAGCAATGTATAATATAAGCAAACAAGAAAGAAAAATAATAATCGTGTAACGTATTCTTAAAATGGTCAGGTTTATTGTTTCTTTGTGGATTTGAAATATGTATATATGCATATGTGTGGGGATAGGTCAAGATCGCAAACCATCTCTACATATACACATTCATATATATACATATATAAATCCATTTATTATCTAATAGCATACAGAATTTAACAAACACCCACATATTATTTAAGCAGACATCTGTACGTAATGAAAAATATAAAAAGATTTTATCAAATTTTTATAAATATTTTAAATATTTGTAACGAGATAAAAGACCGTGAGCCACTGTTGTTTTTTTTTTCCTCCATATTTGTACATGTGTGTAAACTGATAAAAAAAAAGAATCAATACCGAGGAAACATATCAGAATATATATCTGAAACAAGTTGTCTATATCATGATTGAATGAAATGCGAATAATATATTATTCAATTTATATATACATATATATATATATATATATATATATATATATATATATAGGTGTGGATAATAAAATATAAGCAAGACAATTAAACTTTGTGAGAAACTTCGAAAAGGGTATCTCTATATATATATATATATATGTTGCTCATGAAACGATGGCCTAAGGCTGCTCACTTTAAGCTTATTGCTTCATGCATTTTAATTTAAATGAAAATTAGCAATTTGTACCCACTGTATATTTTAAGATAATAAAATAGATATAAAAAATTTTCCTAAACACACATATATATATATATATATATATGCATGCATGTATAATACTGACATTTATTTATTTATTTGTTTATTAAAATCCATTCAATTTCATTGCAGTGGGACATTCAATGTCACAACACATAAATATAAATGCAACAAAAAACTGTATACACATATATATGTGTGTGAAGCGAGAGTTGATGAATGAATCCTGAAGATATCATCCGTCAACTCACTTGTACATCAGTTCTCATAGTGTAATATTCCAATGTAAACGTTTCTCTTGGCAGATATCTACTAGACTTGACGATAAGTCCTCGAGCATCTCGTTGAGAAATCTCTGGACTATATATACATATAATGAAAATATACATATATATATATATACATGTATATATAGTAAGATGTATAGAATAGCGTATACAAAGATTTGGTATCGAATACAGACCCAACGCATTCATAACAATTGAAAAAGAAGATGAAGCAATATAGTAATATCAATAGAAGTAAAAAAAAAATATATATATATATATATGAGTTGTAGAATGACGATGAAGAAAATGGCGAATGTGACAAGAGAGAAGAGAGGTGTTTCTCGAGTGTTTTCGCAAGCCGGGAGTCGAACCCTTGGAAAAACACAGTCCAAATTGAATCCCTCAAGTATGAGAGAGCTTTTTCACTCTTACTCCCCCGATAATATATAGCTCACCCTCCATACTTTATCATTCTCTTCAGGCTATTCTATTCTCGGCTATGTATACTCTGCGAATTTCATCCAACTTTTCTCCAACGATAGTTTCAAACATCTATCACATACAGCTTTAATCTATTCTTCAATCCTATCACACATTCTCATAATATCTATTGAAACAGCGTAAAGTATAATTCGAAAAATCATAAAAATCATCGTTGATTATCTAAATATATAAAATCATAAATGATAAAAAATTGCTCTTAAATAGACTGATTATTAATTCACTGTTTGAACCCTGCAAGTGCGTTAATATAATCCAATACTCCTATATATGATCCACATATAATTACACTAATGTACAGATGAGCCAGCGTAGTGTGTAAATTGCATACGCGAGACAATGTAATACACGAAAACGTAGAGCCCACGTGAAGCATACTTGACGCGCGTTTCATATCGTTCACATTCCCACTCTATATTATATTACTTTATCTCACTATGCCTCACTTCTACCACACGAAATATTCCAAAAGAATTTATGCTGGGGCGTTATAGTATTGCGGCATCATCATCCAGCGAATCAGTGATGGCCGTTATTTTATACTCCGGGTAATCCCCGTTCAACATGAACGTTCATTGGATATATTGCATTGTGGGTGTGTCCTATTCCACAATATTAACCAATGAACGGTGGTGTTCCCACTCTGAAACGGGCGTTACTAAGATTTTCCAAATTTTTCCCTGATCATCACCTCACCATCACCATCATTTAAAGTAAGTTAATGCGGGACCCGTGTGAATACCGGTCCCAAAGTGTGTGTATGTGTGGGTGTGTGTGTGTGTGTGTGTGCGTGTGTGTATAGTGGAAGAGGCAGATCTCTCTGCCCGCGCATCCTCCCGTCAGCAACCGATGAACGAGAGAAGAAGAGAGGCTGCTTCTACCTCGACACTCTGCCACGAGCTACGACGAGCCTCCAGTGTGTTTTTACTCGGGCGCTGAGTAAACGAGCCGCTTGTTGTGTATCATAATACACCCGCGACGTCTGTGTGCGTCTACATTTCAACGGAATTGGGGCCTTCAAATAGACCCCATTTTACCGCACGCTCAACGACAAACGTGAGGAAGAATATTTATTTCTTATTCACTATTTACCTAGAAAAATTATTACTAAAAACAAAAATTGAGAGAGACTGAATTAGAAGGGTGTTTGAGAAACTAGTCGAGAATAGCTGTGAATTTAAATTGGTGTTTTCATTGATGACACAAACAGTGACCAAGTGTAGACAATTTCAAATGAAGAGAATGATGTTCAAGTGAATTGAGTGTTTGATAATGACAGTGATTGAAAAAATTATAGATAATCAATCCGTGAATTATTGAGTCATAAGTGGCAAGTGATTATTGTGAATTAGTAGCTGTATTATAGATAAAAATGCATACATTATTTGGTGAACAGAATGCTTATTATCGGCACGCGACGGCAGTACCAGTTGGTATGGGTACACCATCGTATCCAGGAGTTGGTGCGACCCCAGGATACTATGAACAGTATCGTTATGGTGGTTATGCAACAGCTGGATATCCCGTCGCTGGTATCAGTCAACAGCACATGCATCATCCCGGTAAGGATATGGTTAAACCACCATACTCATACATAGCACTAATCGCAATGGCAATACAAAATGCACCGGATAAAAAGATAACACTCAATGGAATATATCAATTTATCATGGAGCGATTTCCCTATTACCGTGAAAATAAACAAGGTTGGCAAAATTCAATCAGACATAATCTAAGTTTAAATGAGTGTTTCGTTAAAGTCCCACGTGACGATAAGAAACCTGGAAAAGGTAGCTATTGGTCACTAGATCCAGACAGTTACAATATGTTTGATAATGGATCGTACTTGAGGCGACGTAGACGTTTCAAAAAAAAAGATGTATTGAAAGAAAAAGAGGAGGCAATGAAACGACAGGGAATTGTAACGGACAAACGTGAAGACACTAAACCCGTACTAACGAACGACTCAACGAAAAAGCTCACATTGGCCGAATGTAAACAGCCGAAAAGAGAGCCAATAAATGATCAATCACATTGTTTGGCGGGCGCTGGCACTGTATCAAAGTACGGTGCTATTTCAGAAAACAAAATTGCAACAAGCAGTGCTAGTGTTATTCAAACAAACATGGGCCATCAACCGACGGGCCATCAGGTTCAACATCAGCCTCATCAGGTACATCAAGATGTTTCAATGTCAGATGTAACCATGGGACTGGATCCAGCGAGTTTTAGTGTCGATGCCCTGATGACCACGAGGGAAAATGGTACACTAATGAATAATCGTGATCATCATCCACATCATTCCCATGGCATTCAACATCCTCACGGTCATTCGGCGCACTCTCATCCGTCCATTATGACAGCAACGAGGGATTCTATGGCAGCCGTCGGTAGCAGAGATCATTCCGCGGTAACCACAACTAGTTCAACAACCGCAGCGGCGGCGGCCATGATGGCATCTACTGGCTATGGACACGTAACACCCTCGCGAGGTAATCCAAGTCCACCCGGTACAATGTATTCACCGTATTGTCCAACATCAGCCACGGGTTACATTATGGATCATGCGGATTACAATGCAGCGACTGCTAGAAATCACAGTGCTGGACACTCCCAATGGTATCAAGAAGCTGCTAGTCCCGATCCAGCGGCTATTTATCAGGATACGCAATCGCCGAGCTGTCAACTTTACAGGTATGTCAACATGTAAATCCGTGTTACTTACACAATCATCTTTATGTATATGTAAACAGAAAGAATGAAACTTTTGTGGATGTTTAAAAAAATAAAATTCGTCATTTTATTGGATTATATTTTATTGTATTATTAGGTCGAGTCCACCGACACCTTTGTCGTCAGGTGCCGCACCATCGCCGCCGCTTTATCATAGATACTATCAAGACTGCAATGCAGTGAATAGCAGTGGGAATTTACCGATAACGCTTCACAAATACTGAGAATACCGATCAAGGTCTCAACGAGACCTTGATGACTTGACAATTAGCGGCAATCATCATCATCATCATCATCATAATCATCAGCCTGAATACAATTCCAATTTGATTTATATCAAGCAGGAATGGACATCACCAGAGGAAATCACAAAGGAATGGAACTAAACAAAAACAAATATCTAAAAAATCCCACCGAATGTAGAGAAATATAATAATGTTTTTGCTAGTGGTGATGTAAAAAGAAAAGAGCCTTACGTGCTACGGTTGAAGGTCAAGGAATATATGTAGATTAATCAGCTGTGCAAACTCAACTGTATGGACTTCCCGGACCTGGGCTAACATGTTTGATATGAATATGACAATTTGATATTCGGATGAAAGATAAGAATTTTTTTTTATTCTTTCTTCAATTCTATCGATCTTTCCTCTCTGATAACTTTTTTTTTATTGCTCATGTCACTATTCAACTGCATATTGCATCTGTGTAAACCGAGACCGACGCGCAAATAACGATCAACGTAATGACTCTCATATCCTTCTTATTTTTTCTTCTTCATCGTTTTTTTTTTTTTCTTTACATTTTTGTTTGCCAATTGTCTGCCGCGGTTTTTTCCGCGAACGAATCGTATATGAAGAATGTGACATTATACGAGGACGAATCAAAGTCATTTCCTCATAATCAATTGTCACGGAAGTGAACCTGCCACTTTTCTCCATTATTTTTAATTCATCCACTTCTTTTGTTATATATATATATAAATGAATAATAATTTTTTGTTTGCCTCCTCCGTCTTATTGCACAAAAACTTTTGACGGATTAAATTATTGAGCATTTAATATAATATTATATAAAACGTCATTCCCTGTCATATACATCAAAATGCAAGTGCAAGACGTGTATATAATAAATGTTCACATCAAGAGAGCTGAGATATATTTATTGATAGTAATGAAAAAAAAAAAAAATTAATTAATTAATATTAATTACAATTAATAATGTGAATAAATAAAAAATATATATACATACACACATGGACACATTCACATACACACACACACACACACACACACACACACAGCCACACATACTCGCACTGGTACATAACAAAAGAAAAACAAGGAAAACACTAAGATCAATGTATAGAAAATGTAAATTAAAAATTGTAGTTAGTTGAAACATTGACGATTTCTGTTCGTTCCTCGCGTTTATATATATTATATATATAGAGTCACACCTCTTGCGTGTATAATAATATTATAATAAACAAAGATTATATGGATAATAGATAATATAGAATGAAAAATACAAATAAATATATATAGCGTATATTATGTATATAAAATATGTGTGTAAAATAGTGCACAAATGGATGTCTCACAATCTGTTGAGACTGATATATTGATTAATACAACTATGGATCATTATTATTATTATTATATTGTCGACTTTGAATATTTCGCACAAACGCGAGTATTCCCAATAAAACATTGAAAAGAAGTAAAAGAGAAAAAAGTGAGAGCGAGATAATACAATAATAATTATAATATGAAACCTTTAAACATTTATTTATTCACTGAATCATTTCATCATGACCAGATTCACATACAGAAAAAAAATATGCACATCAACTCCAATTTCGATCATTTACATTTTACCAAGAGCACAAGCCACTTGTTCATATAATATTGTGCAAATATATTTGTTCAAATATATGACAATAGTATGATCCGTTGATTAACATTGAAAATTAATTAGCAAACATTTACATAGATATGTACAGCTGGAGCATTGATTATTGCAACACTTGTAATAAGAAGTTTGCGAGCATATGTTCCCTCACATATATATATACAAGTATATCTAACAAATACACATACATTCTGCTTCTATAAAACCTTTTACCTTTCAACAAAACTCTATTTTCAACAAGCATCAACTCTACATTCCATGTAGAATATCCTAATTCAATTGTTGAAGTGGATTTGTGGATTTTGTTGTGTGCGCAACTCTACGGTAAATTGCCTGGACTATATTTCACATTCTTCTTTGTGGTTGGATCCTGCAGTATTCATATGGATGAGAGTAAGGGCAATAGAGAGGGTAGCATATATTGAAACGAGAAGGGAATTTTTGTGAAGGGTCGAAGCTTGCTTGGGTGGTCGACAACGATTTGGATTGCCAGAGTATCCATTGCTATGACCTAAGGCAGGGATTTTACCGCATCTGCCTGGAAACACGTGCTGTGGATGCACGAATGGAAGGGAAGTGAGAGACGGTGGAGAAAGAGGGTTTAGGCTTTCGTCGGCTCTCGCATGTCCAATGATGCTCTCTCACACACGGTCCAATCTCTTAAATTTGATGAATGATCACAGTGTATCAACTGGTCGTTAACACATTCACAACAAAATACTCATAATATATATTAATGTATTTTGTCACTTTCATATCCAACCGCTGTACACAGACATGCACAATGTTGCAAAAAGTTTTTCAACGATAGTGACATTTTGTTTAATGTGCCAGTTGGCGAATTTTTTTAATGAATTATCAATTGACAGGTTGGCATTCAGAGGAATTCAGAATATTTCCAAAGTATATAAACATATTGTTGAATTTAAATACAGGCATGAGGGTGTTACTCTCTGTGTATATGTGTATAGATTATGTTGGTTGCTTGAGGGGTGCGAAAGTCACACCCCCTACGTGTTTGCAGTACAGCTCGCTCGCACGCCCGCAGGACAAACATACTCGACTGATCCTTTTTTAAATGTATATACACTTGGTAAACACCAAACTAGGTACATATATATATGCTCGGGCTGGATTAATGCTTTGCTTATGGTTGCGCCAACCCCTTCTGGTCAATTGTATTTATAGTGATGTATGGAACCCCGGTACAAATTCGACTTGCCAATTAACTAAAATTTCTATAACAATAAATTTGCAACTAATCAATTGATTGCCAGCATAAAACTAGTACTCCAGCAGTGTTAAAAACGCTGCTCAAATTTTACAAAATTGGTACAAAACAGCCGATGAATAGACTTGCATACATTTCATCATTAATAAATCAAAATATTTATTTATTTATGTAAAATTATTTATGTTAATAATTCTGTTTAATAGAACGAATCCATTCTATTTTTATTCAAATTTTCATTCATAAAAATTAATATTTCGTTAGATATTTCAATTTGCTCCTGTCTTCCCCAAATATATAAACTTATCCTCACCCATGACAGTCATCAGTAAAATACACATTGTTTCAATCCTTAATTTAATTTGTTTGAATTACATTTCAGTAGTGGCAAACGTGGAGAAAAATGATTTTTCTTCCTTCACCACACATTCATTTATGACGGTTGACATAATTAATTTTTTTTTTCCTTTCCCTTAAACGATGTGAAGGAGAGGAGCAACGACGAGCGACGACGAGAGGCTTAGTAAAACAAACAATTTGGTCTTTTCTCGCTGGTCTTATTAGTCCGGGCGTCATCTCTCCCTTTCTCTCTCTCTCTCTCTCTCTCTCTATCTTAGTCCCTGTCAACACATTCTTGCATATATAAACGGAAGTAACGCTCCGTGGGAAAACCATAACTTTTTTCTCCCGCTCTCTCGCTCACGCACTCTCAGTTTTGCTTAAAAAAAATCCTTTCCGATATACCATAAACAAATCTTATATTAATACTAAATATTCTGTGTCAATACATAAGAGAAGAAAATTCATTGTTAAAAATATTGAGAGTAAATATAAAAATAGACGAATCAAACGATGCCTTCGCAAAATAAGTCTTGGATATATATATTTATAAATTGTATTTAAAATGAGTGATGAAGAAATTGAACTATGGTACACAGCCAGAGGGGGCACTTGTATTGTCGGTTACATAACCCGAAGCGTTTTGACGTCGTTTATACTCTGTCTCTTTCTCTATTTCACCCTCTCATTTCTGCTAACAGAACAATTTCTCTCTCAATTCTCGCTCTATAGCTGTATATTCATCGCGGGAAAGACGAACAGGTGCATCAATTCCCAGAGTACCCTACGGCAAAACGTGAAACTGGAATCGCGCACTTCTATATATCTCTACGCTTTGTAATACTTGCCTATGACCTGTCGTCACTACACCATCCTCTTTTTCCAATCAATATTTATTTATAAATAAATATATATGTTTTGTCATTGATTTCGTCATTTTACATCATATATACCACAAAAATCATTCAAAAACGAACAATCCATTTTTTTATGACATAAAATAAAATGTCTATATAATTATTAGATTAAATCTCTCGATTTCTATTCCAATCACGTCTACATATTGTTAACTGTAAAATATCAACGACAACTATACTGATTTAATTTCAATTTATGTGTAATAAAAAAGATAAATGCGTAGATAATATATATAGATGTATTGTGGATTTGGTTGTGTGAGCAACTCTAAGGTAAATTGCATTTATTCCATAGATTTTAAACGCTGGTGAACCGATCTTTTGTTCATTTTACAGCTTTTACGATAGAATGAATCTCAGCGCCACGCGCATAATATGAAATATACAACTATATACGATATACCTTTTCGCCGGTCGAGAATTCAATGTGAAACGAGATAGAAAGTTATACATATGAGTTTATATATATATATATATATATATATATACATGTATATATATGTACACTATGTAGATGGAGAGTTGAAGCAAAAAAGCAAGAGAGCAGACAGTGTAAAGAAAGATACGCGTATAAGGCAAGTCAACCGAGTGATTCTTCTGTGCAATACAAAATGCCTGTCGCCCCAAAACTATTATGTTGTTTTGTGTGTTGTCGCTGCGGTGGCGTGCAAAAGTATTAATCGGCCGAAATATTTGTATAACCCAATGTGCGCATATACGCGTGTAACAGCTATATCCCATACAGCAAAATAAAAAATAAAAAAAAAACAAAAATAATAATAATAAAATATATTTTAACGGAGAATTAAATAATACGGGAGCACCATGAGATGTGTTGTATCAGGTTCAATGGAAAAATATAATAAACCGATTTATATTGTATCCATAGTTACCACATTATATTATCGATGCTTCGTTATTATAACAGATATATATATATATATATACACACACACATAAGTATAAATGAATGGTATAAATTAAGAAAAAAAAAAAAATTGTTCGCTGATGCGTAACCAAAAAATTATACCAATAATTATGACATTAAATGGTAAATTGCTCGGTGCAAACATCATTGGTGTTTTCATACTGGTATTAATCGTGCCTAAAGCACATCCACACATCTACCTACCGTGTATATAGTTATATAAATGTGTGTGCGTATGTGTATATTATATCTACATATATAAACTCGCATCCGGTGTATTTCACGTTGACGACTCTATCCGGCCCGCGTCACGGATTGCCTGGCAATTTCACGAGTTTAATTGATCCAATCGTATGGGAATACATCTATATATATATATATATATATATATATATATATGAAATCGCACACATTCGTGTCGAAGCGGATATGGACCCGAGGCCATGTTGGCGCGAAACGCGTTATTACACATCGCAAACACACATAAACACACTCACCTACTCATTCGCACATAAACACACACTAAATAGGTGCATTAAATACAATATAGCGTAATTCTAATTTAATTAGCAATAAATCAATCCATCAAATAATTTTGACAAGAAATAACAATTTTTTGATTCAATTAAATATGTACAATATTATGGCAAAGTAAACAATAATACAGAGATAAAAATAAAATATTTCAGTTTACATTTGATAACAGCATTTTTCCGTTTTTTCTCTGTCTGACATAGTTTTCAAATGAACTGGAGAGGAGTGAGCGTGTGACGAGACGCGCGCGCATATCACTGTAGAAAAGAGTTGGAAAGAAATTCTTGGAAAAGTCTTGTCGGGTCCATTGACGCATTTTAAACTATATCTCGAAATGTAAACAAAAAGTCATGGGTGGGTGTCATGTGCGCGCGCGCGCGTGAAAACTACACATAATACTTATATATACATGCGTCGTACGATATAACAACTATATGTATATATATATATATATATATATACAGATATATAGTCGTAAGTGTGTGACAGGCGTATACGCAAGCACGTACGCACGTATGGGGGTTGAAAAACCCTAAAATTAGCCCTGCAGCGGACATATAGAAGTGAAGAAGCCTTCATAGAAGTAAAATGGTATATAAACCGCCGTGCGATGTTCGGGCACCCACACGCGGCGAGAGCGTGAAAAAATGCTTACATTATCATTCGTAATTTCATAAACAACTACTGCCAGTCTCCTCTCTCCACTCGCATATACATATGTGTATATATATATATATATATATATATATATACATATACATATGTTGCGAATGAGCATCACGAGAGAGAGAGAGAGAGAGAGGAGTAAAATTATATAGCGTATATATTATAAAGTGAAGACCACGCGCCCGCATTGCGGGTGGCCGAAATGGGACGTGGGACTCCATTATTATGATGATCATCATCACCGTCATCATCACAATGTTTTTACGGTTGGAATTGACGTTTTTTTTTTTTTTTTTTTTTTTTTTTTTTTTTTTGTTTTGATTTTTTTTTTTTTTTTTTTTTTTTTTTTCGGCTTCCAATGTGTTGCAAAGTGCTCGTGAAAAAACTTATAGTACAGTAGCAATTATGACACTCTGTTTAACACTAATTTCAACAAGTAACAATAAATTTAACAAATGTAATTAGTATTTTAGTAATTTTTTTTATCATGACTCAAAGCAACAATTGATAAAAATCATATAAGATTTATTTGAATTTTAACATTAAAATTATATATTGTGCAATAGTATTCACAATATTTTCTAATAAATGATTAGTGCACATTGTCAATTTGCAATGCAACAAAAATTAATTTATTATGATGTGTATAATATAAATTTAAAATGACTGAGAAATCATTAGAGAATGTCTACATTTTCAGGCTAATAATTATTTCTAGAAGACGAATAGCATATAGGCGCCGGTAAAGACGTCAAGACCTCTACAGTAATATATATATATATATATATATTTAGTTGTTTTGTGACGGATGCTTTGCTAACGAGCGCAAGCGATGATTGACAAAATATTCTCAGTCTGTTAAAGCGCATTTTTAGCGCGTATCTAAATGAATAATAAAACTACATCCAAACGTCTAAATCCCAACGACAATTAGCACTAAATTATAACTTATTTCATACACAATTTAGTATAATACATCGGCCGAAAATTCTCTACAGTATAGGAAAGACCGACACAAATTGAGTCTTGCTAAGCAACTACAATTTTCATAATGATAAATTTGTAACTAATAGATTTACTGAAGTCTATAAATAGAATTGAAGTGGTGCTAAAGTCACTGCAGAGTTAGTTTACAAAATACAGACAAAGTGTAACACTGTGATAGAACAAACAATTTATTCATGTACATTAACATTATATAAGTTAATTTTCGCATTTATTTATTTATATAAAAATAAAAGGAGTGAAAAAAAAAAATCACTAATTCTGTTTAATATTAAGTCGAAACTTTTTGATTACCTATCGAGCGTTTCTCTGATTAATATTCTGATTAAAATTTTCGGATTCTTGGATTTTCAATGTTTCACTTTTCTGTTTATTCGTAGCCACTCGTACAAATCAATTCAATTTCACGGCTTGTCAAATATAAGATACGTCCAATTTATTTTTCACCACGGCTGTATATATAAATATAACTAATTGAAGATTTAAATAGCTGGTGATTGAGTTAATGTGAAATACACCATATATAAAATACAACAATAAAAATTCTCTTTAGTCACTTGGATTTTTTCAAAATAATGTCCAGGGGCTATTTTTATTATTCGCTCCGATTTACTCGACTGAATATTTTGTTTGATTCACTTTAAATTATGTAATATGTATTATACGAGAATTAAGACGGTGAAAAATGAAGACGATGAAGAAGATGTAACAGAAGAAAATGAGCAAATAGAAGGTATATAAGCCGCATCAGACACGCTCTGACAGAGCTATTATTGTTGCCGTTTTGGTAGCGTGACACCGCAGGAGCCATACGGACACAATGGACTTGCGTAAGGTATACCCAAAACCCCTACGTTAAACGATGTTCAATTTACCATGAAATCCCTGCACATAGACCCTGACGAGAACACTACTATATATATATTATTTATGTAGTAATATATACTACATATATCTATATTTTAAGTGTTCATACTCTTTTCCCCGAAGTTGTGCTATTCATTTAATTATACCAAGAAATAAAACATTGCAATAAAATTTCATGATAAAAAAATCCATTCGACAAATGTTTTTATTTTCATTTTACTTTTTAAATAAATTTTTTCATACGTATATATAATTGAATATACATATTATGTATATGTAAATTGTGTACATAATATTGCCTGTATCACAATAGAAATTAATTTTATATACTTGAGGCCGTTGCGAGATCGCCACTCCATCATTCTGTCGGTATGAATGAAAAAATAAAAAAGAAGTAATAAATGAAGAGGAAGGAAAGAAAAAAACGGTATCTTTCGACTTCTGGACACGTCGAGCATTCTCGTGGCAATTATTTCATTTGCTCCATTCATATATCAGGCGTTAAAAGATGCATACGTCACTATTGAATCAACAAATTCTTCAGTTAAATCTCCATATATACAACAAATGCATTCTCAAAATGTCATTCAGCAATAAATATAGATATATTTTGTTGAATAATTAAAAATAAAAATACATAAAAATATTAACAATATATTTTTCCCCTATATCTATAATAAAGCAATCAATTGAAATGAATAATCAAAAATATATTGTTATTATTTATTTTATATATAAATGTGTATAATCAATTGAACGAATAAATATTTGGTAAATTATGTTAATAAACAAAATTATATATGGATATCATAAATGACTTTGTGACAAAGTCACTGTCACACAGGTCGCAAGTCTGCAAACGCTCAAAAGCGTCATGGTAATGGGGCGCACGAAGACGAGCGTAAAATAAAGTCGCTTGCCGTCACATTCCCTCAAAAATAAAGAGAAAATAGAGATAAAAAAGATAAATAATATGTACAAGTCCAAAGTGACGAGAGTGAAGCGAGAAAAAGGGCGAATGTGAATAGAAGCAACAGCCGGAGCGTGTGCGTTCCGTCGTCTTCACACACACACACACACACACTCACA